>MU685910.1:28343-93564 GCA_026770625.1 Nicotiana glauca | reverse complement strand
GGGGGGGGGGGGGGGGAGGGTTCTATTTATGTGTACATTTTAGTTTTGGTTTTCTAATTTGGAAATTCTGCAAAATGTGTTTGATTTTAGGTATTTATGTTTGCAGGTGGTAGCTGTTGCTGTATTTCTGGCATTGGGATTTGCTTTTTATGTTTTCTTTGCACCTTTTGTGGGGAAGAAATTGTTTCAGTATATTGTGATGGGGCTTTATACTCCTCTTGTAAGTCATCTTGAAATTCTGTTGCCTTCTTTTGTTATGTTTCATATATGCATTTTTGTCAAGGCAATGAAGAACTCAGATCTATCTTTTAACTGTCTCTTGGTTCTTGATTGTGAACTCTAGTGTCACAGATCTTTCCTCTATGTGTTCCATTGTACTTTCTACATTCTATTCTGATTTGATAAATACCTTATGTTCTTTTGCTTTTCAATACTTAGTTTCTTTTCTTTCTTTAGGTAGTTCTCTTGGTATGATTTAAAATATTCATAATGTTGGAGACCCTACAGTTCAATTTGATACAGCTCCAGCAGAGGCGAATTCAGAATATAAACTTAATCGAGCAACTTATTAGGTTCAAGGTTCTTAGTTCTTTGATGATATGGGTTCAGAATTTGATAGGTGTATTATACTAGTATTCTTTTTAGGTTTTCACATATATAACTACTATCTGTGCTGAAAATGAAGGGTTCTGTTCAACACATTCCCAAGACTCAGGTGCTGTCTCTGAGCTGGATAATAAACTTGATATTGTGGAGTCAGTGGCTGGGTGTTCAAATTTGAACATTCTTTGTCGGTGGGCTATGCAAGGGTGTTCAAAGTCTAATTTTTTTTTTATCAATAACAAGTAATATTTTACCCTATACACATTATAATTTTCCGGCGAAGTGAGTTGGCCAGCTATAGCTTCGCCCCTGTGTGGAGTGGGTTGGACTCTGTATTAGAAAAATCTCATTTTTTTTCATTTTAATCTAGAAGTCGTGTTGAGCTGCCGTGATTGAAAATTTTGTATATTCAGGACCTACTGCAGCTGAGAAATCGCCTTAGCAGAGAATTATTTTGTGTCGTACATTAGCATCTATCACAAAATTGATTTTAAATTAAGAAGAATTCAACAAGGTACTAGATTTTGCTATTACTGGTTAGCTTACAGAATGTCGAAAAGTTACCCAATGAAATTGGTGATAACTATTTCTTTCATGACCTGAATACATGCTCAACAACCTGATATGTGAATGCTTTTGAAACTTTGGCCGTTGCGCCATGTATGTTCTCATTTGTTGGCATCTGGTAACGTGATCCTTTTGTTTTCTCCAGATAATAAGTGCATTTGGCTTGTATATCTGGTGCGCTGGTGCTGATCCTGCTGATCCAGGAGTTTTTAAATCCAAGAAGTATATTAAGAAGCTAGACAACAAAAATCAAGTTCAACTTAAAGAATCTAAATTAGGGTGTGAGACGAATTCGTCTATACAGGACGCTAATGCTGCTTCAATTGGAGAAAATGCATCTGTAAAAAGCAATAAAGGAGCTGAACCAGCTGCAGATCACAATGCAACTCAAAAGAAAATTGCAGCTACTCATCGAAGAGGCTTGTTGGCGCTACTACCATGTGCTCTTATCTGCAACTGCACAGGTAGACATGAAGAATCTTCTCAGCAACAGTTGAGTGAAGATGGCATGTTCTACTGCAGTTTGTGCGAAGTAGAGGTGCTTAACTTCACATCCATTATTTTTCTAATGCTTCGACCTGAAGCGCTATTATTTTCTGAAGGGAGAATACATTTGCAAAAATGGTTTTAATGTAATACAAGATGAAATTCCTGTAAAACAAGATTACAATTCTAACTGCAGAAGCACCTACAAATTATTATTTTTTGGGTCACAGAATTGCCCTGTAATTAGGAAGTCAAAACATTAACTGATTTTGTTTAAAACAGATATGCTTTGCTTGATATAGCTGTTCTTATTTTAGATAGATTGCTGGAATATATGTTTACGAGTTATAACTCAATGCTGGATGACACTTGCAGGTATTTAAATACAGCAAGCATTGTAGAGTATGCGACAAGTGCGTCGATCAGTTTGATCATCATTGCAGGGTATTTGACAAACTTGAGTGGTCTGAAACATATTACATCTTGCATAGATGCTTGTCTGTGTCTACATATATGTAAAAACCTCCTAATTTTTTCTTTTTGGGATTCTGCAGTGGCTGAACAACTGTATAGGTAAAAGGAACTATCGCAAGTTCTTTACCCTCATGGTTTCTGCACTTCTCCTGGTATGATCAAGCACTCTTTGCTAGCTTTTAAGTGTGCTTACACACAGTTCTAGAGAATTCTACGTTATGTCATGAGTTTGACAGGCTTTTAAATTATTATCTTCTATCTGAAGGTGTATCCGCTAAGTTAGAATTGAAATGGCATCTTCGGTTTTAAATCGGTCCTTTCTTCCTTTATCTCTCCCTCCCTCGACCTTCCTCCTTTACTTCTTTTTCATAATGTGGGAGGGAGGATGGTTGGTTATTGGCACACCCGCTTTGACCCGCTTTTGAACTGTCATAGAAAAACCTCTCATGTCGGCTCCAAGATTCTTTTTCTATTCCCTTCTCTCCTGAAGAAAACTTGCCCACAGTCGGGAGTCACCCCCGACATTAAACATTTCATATTTGTGCATTTTCCATTTAATTGACTATTGACAGGTCTATACATGGTTTGTGCACTTTGGACTTGAGATTGCAGCTTATACTTCAGTGGTCAACTGGAATTTTTGTACTGATCTACTGCTTCATCGAGAAGAAGAAATTTTCTGTGGAAATCACCTCCAAATTAGGAAGCAGTTTCTCCCTCGTTCCCTTTGTTATTGTGGTGGTGAGTATATATTCTTACATTTTGCCCTTATGTCAGGACCCTATATTCCTTAATTGCCATCATCATAGTTTTATTGAGAAAGGTAGTAGTAAGCAGAAAAAGAAGTAACACAGCTATTCATGCCAATGCTGAGTTGCGTTATTAAGTGAAATTTAGGTGTTGAATTATGTGACTATCTTATCTTGAAGCTTAAGCTGTTTGAGAGCATAATTTTATTTGCTTAATTACGTCTTCAACACGCCCCCTCACTTGTGGCCTGATTATTTTTCATGAACCAAGCATGTAGAAGTTCTTTTTGATAATGGGTGGTGGTGGCTCGTGAAACTCGAAACCCTTCTTTGCTCTGGTACCATGTTAAAGTATTTGACCATTTGTCCAAAAGTTTAAACTATTAGAGAGAGCATACCTTATTTGCTTAATTATTTGTTCAATCTTAGGAATCTGCACAAATTGTTCTTTGTCTTAATCTTTAAAAGAAAACATTTTTATCTTTTTATAATTTTATCTCTGAAATGTGTCTGATTTTAGTTATACATGTAACAGGCAGTCTGTACCATATTGGCCATGATAGCAACCCTGCCACTTGCTCAGCTTTTCTTCTTTCACATACTTCTCATAAAGAAGGTTAGCATTTCGTCATCTGGTGATCCTATCGTATGGTTTCTTTTATCAGCTGACACTATTTTTGCTTTGTCAACAGGGAATTAGCACCTACGACTACATCATTGCTCTCAGAGATCAAGAACAACAAGGAGTTGCAGGTCAGCAAAGTCCTCAAATGTCGACTGTCAGCTCCTTGACTGGATTAAGCAGTGCAAGCTCCTTCAATACTTTCCATCGAGCAGCATGGTGCACTCCGCCTCGCCTTTTTGTTGAGGATCAGGTATGGTTTAACAAGGAATCAATTGTGATAATTTCTGGAATTTAGTAGCACTAAATGGTCATGGTGTTATCAGCACTTTATCGAGTTTTTGGTGCTTATTCATGATTTTCTTCTAGTTAAATCAAGATTTGAATGTAGTTCCTACTTTCAACCTTCTTAGCTTCAATTCCACTGAACCAGGTAGTGTGGTCAATGCTTTGCTTGCTTCCAAAGAGGAGTTCTTCAAAGTGGACTCCTTAGAGCTAGTATGTTCAATCTTGAGCTTGATAGATTTTGACTCTTGAGTCTTGTGTTGTCAAAATTACTACGGCTTTCTAGAAAAAATAGAACCTTTTGCTATCAGCATGGAGTTCTTGCTATAAGTTATTTTCATGAGGATAGTAATCCACTTTGACCGATAGCAAATCTTGAACAATTCTGGGCGTGGATGTGTGGTTGTTACAATGGTTAAGGGATTGTCTAGTTTGTGAAATAAAATGTAGGACTTCATATGGTCTGATTATAGTCGAGATGGATAGTGTTTGCTTAACACTTAAAAGATGTTAATTCTCATTTAGTTTTTGTGTTTCCCTGCAGTACGATGTAGTTGCTCCTGACACTGTATCGGTCAGTTCACTTGGTAAAAGGTCAACGGTAGAGGAACCAATCAAGAAAAGGAATCCAGCTGCTGTGAAGATCAGTCCATGGACGTTGGCACGATTGAATGCAGAGGATGTTTCAAAAGCTGCTGCTGAAGCGAGGAAGAAATCCAAAATTCTCCAGCCAGTGGTGAGAAACAAAGAACCTTACACCCTTGAAACAAATAGCAGTTTAGGAAGTAGTGGTCGTCGCATGGTGCCTAGGCCTGATAACAATAGAAGGAGAGCTAGTAAACGTGTTCGACTCCCCACAGAGCTACCCTTTGAAAACTTGAGCAAAATTCCTAGTGATATAGCTCAAAACAGTAGAAATGCTATCTTGTCCGAGACATCAAGTAGTTTGGCTCCACTTCAGCTTGAAGCACGGAGTGATTTCCGAACAAGCCGAGGACTTTCCAGCTCAGGTGGTGTTGCTGCTTCTTCTCCCGAGAGTAGTTTGGACTCTCCTGACATTCACCCACTCCGGGTGTCATCATCAGGAGTTGAAGAAGCTACACGCTTTGTGGGCCTATCATCTGGGATGACTCTTCAGAAGGACACACCACTGTCTAGGTCGACTAGTGATGGATACGAGGCATCTGGTGGAGAGGATAGCGATCGAGTGCCTACTCGCATTGTGCAAAGGTCAACAAGGTGGAGTAGTATTCTTTTTGGCTCTGATCAGCAAGATGATAGATTGAGAAGATTGATGGTACCATCTTCATCAAGCCAGGCTAACATCAGGAAACATTGAGCCTCGAAAACATACTCGGAATTCTTGTGTAAGCTCTTGAAGTTACATGATCTGTTGACATTTCTTAATTTGTTGATGATGTTTGTCCAGTAGTATATACCTTCAACTTGGTCTGTTCCATTGGCCATTGAGTTCAATTTTTGGTTTTTGGGTGAGAGAAGTGCTGTAAATGTTTAGTGGAAAAAGATTATATCATTCTCTTGTCCTCTAATGCAGCATTCAATGATCACTTCCTGCTGCTATCATTTAGAAGCTGGAATTCTAGTTGCAATCTTTTGGAGTTCATTCAATGTTCTATGGAGAACCATCTGGGTTCTCTAGCTTGCCATAACTATTATTTTTTTATTTTTATTTATTTTTAAATCCCTCCCAATTTCGGAGGATATATAGTATTTCCATACTTCCCCTATTGGGCGGCTCGAATCCAAGACCTAACGGTCGTGGGTGGAGGTGCTTTTACCAACTGAGCAAGCCTCACTTGTCGCTTTAACTATTCTTGATAGAGAAAAAGTCCAAAATCATACATTATGTTTGGCTTTAGACTCAAAGTCATACATATTCTTCCACATGGAGCACTAATAGTCTATTAACTTAAACAAGTGGTGCACTTTTAGTCATAATACTAAATACCATTAATTTTTAACATAAATTTAAAATCTTACAAAATATTTGTTCCATTTATTTTCTTGTTTGCTGAAGAAAGAAATGAGAGATTTATTTAGATAGTAAATGGCAAATATACATAAAGTTTATTTACTATACTTAAAATATACATTTATTAAGAAATATTAAACATTGTTAATTTTTATTTGCGATGATTGTTATCTAGATAACCTCAAATGTTATCTAGATTTTTTATTAGATACATAAAAAAATAATGTATATTTAACAGAGTTTAAAATTAAAACATACCTAAAAAAAAATAAAAATTATGTATCTAATAAATGTTATCTCTGCCTTTACATAAAAAGTTAAATTATTTGGCATGTTATATAGTGGCGGAGATAACATTTGTTAAATTATATGACATGCCAAATAGTTTAACATTTTATGTAAAGGCGGAGATAACATTTAGTAAATACATAAATTTTTTATTTTTTATTTTAGGTATGTTTTAATTTTAAACACCGTTAAATATACATAATTTTTTTTATATTTATCTAATAAAAAATCTGGATAACATTTGACGTTATCTAGATAACAATCATTGCAAATAAAAATTAACAATATTTAATATTTCTTAGTAAATGTATATTTTAAGTATAGTAAATAAACTTTATGTACATTTGCTATTTACTATCAAGATAAATCTCTCAGATTTCTTTCTTTCAATAAGCAAGAAAATAAATGGAACAAATATTTTATAAAATTTTAGATTTATGTTAAAAATTAATGATGTTTAGTATTATGACTAAAAGTGCACCACTTATTTAAGTTAATGGACTATTAGTGCTCCATATGAAAGAATATGTATGACTTTGAGTCTAAAGCCAAACATAATGTATGATTTTGGGCTTTTTCTCTCGTGGAGACATCTTATGTTGAAAAATATTATGGTAAAATGTATGTCGCGGACAGGGGATTCATTTGTTTCGCGAGGATTTCCGACAACTGGTGACACAAATCATGGTTGTTGCAGATCCACTTCCGCTAAGAAGAAAAACCTTAAGGGGTTAAAATCAAGAAGCACACTCAAAATGCGTCGTCTTTCTATGATTTAACACAAGACTCGACTTATCAGATAGTATCATAGTACATAGGTTAAGTGAGCACTACGTGGAATCTCTATCATTTTCTTCTCTTCACCTTAGCCATCTGGAAATCACCTGTTACAGTAGCTTTATATAGTATGAGTTCTTTATTTTAGGTTGGAACTTTCCCAAGAAGTAACTTTGTAGCCGCCACATTAGCAGCTGTTGAGATGAATTTAGGCGCAGCCTATTCATCTTCGACTATATAATCATGCCTTTTTGGGAATTTAAAACTCAATTTCCTCTATGAATCTCTGATCCAAATGGCAGAGAAGTTTCCAAATATGTGCTTGCAATGAGACAAATGCAACTACATATTCACTGTTTTATATTGAACCATTGCCAAATTCATTTTCTTGAAAGGAGAAGAACATAAAGGAAAAAAGAGCTTGTTAATCTCAAGGCAGATCATCTCCTATTCTCATCATACACACTTTGCAACTGGCCTTACATCATATAAATGCAAATAAAACCACCATCTCCAATTTTACAGACATTCCAATATCAGATTTACAACTGATATTGGATACATGATGATTTTATACACCACACATGGCCTCTGATTTCCAAGACTATATGAGCTTAAGTATTCAGAAGTCGAAGCAATGAACTTAAATTTTGCTTCTTTTCGCTTTAAACTATTAAAGCAACATGATTTCATCTGGGATCAATTCCTATGTAAGAGAAACAGCAGGGTCCATTCTAGGTCATAGTTCATTGTTTCTGATTCAATAAAAGGCCGGCCGGTGCACTAAGCTCCTGTTATGTTCCGGGAAAGGGCCGACCACAAGGTTTTATTGTAAGCAGTCTTTTCCTGTATTTATGCAAGAGGCTGTTTCCACGGCTCGAATCCACAACCTCCTGATCACATGGCAACAGTTTTACCAGCTACGCGAAGGCTTCCCTTCAATTGTTTCTTGATTCAATAAACACTTTACTTGTTCCACAACTTCAAATCAAGTTGGATCTCAAGAGCAAGGTAATGAGACACCACTATAGCTATGCTGGACATAATGTTCAACCTAACTTCACATTTCATACTAGGATGATACATGAGAAGTGGCAGAACTAGAAGGAAAATTCATATCAGTATTAAGCTTATTACATATAAAGATGCACATTGCCAACAGGTAACACACTTCTTCCATCATTTATCTAACAAACAAGAAACTATATACATGCTTTGAGTAAAACAAAACACTACTTCAAACTACTAACTGAATTATCCCAACATAAACTCACTGACCTTAGGCACATTCAATCTTGAACAACATAAACAAGATGAGGAACCTTCTCATTATCATAAGGCAAACACACATACTGACTCGCAAACTCCTCCGCGATCTCAAACGCTAGCTCCCCACGATATGCCTTGCAATACATATACAACACCACATTAGCAGCAAGACTCTGAAGCATTAGCAAAGTTGCAAAGCCCGAACTCACCACCATTTGAAATATAACACCAAAACTTGTCCAGCTACCACTTGCCTCACCTAAAGTAACCAAAAAACTCGAACAACCAACCACCAATAAGCTTATTAAAACCCCAAAAAACAACACTATTGATAAAGCAACCAACTTCATCCCCTTTACCAAATAACCACTTCTCCTCAAAGGTTCATAACCCCATTTAGATTCAACTACTACAATCACATAAGCTAATGACCAATTAACCTGCAGCCAAATCAAGACCAATACAAGCACTAAACCGAAACAAATAACCAAGCCCATGAAGTAATATGAATCATAGCCCATTTCTAGTCCAAGAAACTCCAACCCCTTAAACACAAACACCAAGAAAAAGGCAAATATGATAGTAATAAACCCAACAATAGCATTTGAAACGAAAAGGGTCGAAATGATCGGAAAAAAAGAGAATAAAACTGATTTAATTGATGAAACTAGCTTAACGGGTCTACCATAAAACCCATGAAAAGTGCTGTAGGTGATTGTAGCAATAGCTAAAACTGAAAGAAGAACAGCAAAGAGAGTGAATACAAGGGAAATAAGAATCCGGATCGGGTCATCTGGGAAAGCTGAAAGGTGGGTTGTTTCGGGTCGGAAAATTGTGAAACCGGATTGAAAGAGAGTGGTTTGGAGAGTAGGGTAGGTGATGAGAGAGAAAGAAAGAGGCAAAAGGAAGAGAACTGAAAGAGCTAAGAAATGGCGAGAGTGAGCATTGATTATGCGCTTTGATTCGGAGAGTACGCCCCATAAGTTGAGGGTACTATGTGTATTTGCAGACATTGGAAAATGGAAGATGACGACGACGAAGAATCCAGAAGGAAGAGTGAGAGAGTAGATTTAGAACGGACTTGTGCGTGTAAAATTTTAACGTATCTAAAATTGGAAATATATAGGTTGGTTTGGGACCATATTGGTTGGGAATAATTTTGATTACATTTTCGTTAGTGGTCGTGTTTTAGTTACATTAATTAATTATGTGGTTCTTATTAATTCTGATTATTTAATTCCTACTCGACATAAAATAAGGGAAAACTTACACAAATATCCCAAATAAATCTCAACTTACCAACCTCTAGCCATTAGTCATAGACTTACCAAAACTAGCCAACAAAAATTGAAAAACTAAATAATAGGGTTCTTTCTCTCAAAGAATCACATGCAAAAATCACCTTCCATATTTTTAAGCGTGATTAGCAACATTAGATACAAGACAGAAAGGAAATTTCATGGACGGGGTAGCAAATAAGGTGATGAAATATAAAAATCTATACAATATTCCAAAAATCTAAACAAAAAAGAAACTTTTCCAATGTGGATAGTTGAAATTCATTGAAAATATATTGATAAGTGAATATACAAAATTTGAGGAAGATTGGAGGTGATTTGGACTGGTTTTGTATCAAAATTCGTAATTAAATCGAGTTCAAAAAAGTCTTCTGCGACACATGTATCAAACATGTATCACGCATGTATCACACACACAGGTATACATGGATACAATTGTGATATACCGTTGATACAAATATGATACATATGTGATACACAAATGATACAGAGTGTGATACACATATCATTTTTTTTTCATGTTCAGCTTTAACTTCGAATGTTCAATTAAAACCACCTCAAAACTTCACCAAATCATCCCAAAACTGAGATTCAAGCTCCTTAAGTTGTACCAAATCTATTCTAATAACACCCACTCAAAACAAAGCAAAAATTTGATATTTTTTGCTACAAATAGCTAATTGGCTAATTTGGCTAATATTAGTAATATTTTATCAATTGGCCAATTTTTGTAATGAGCTACTTATAAATGGACATAGCTGGTAATTTCCCTAAAATAAGATTACACGTGTGTAGCAGATATATGACTAGCAATCCGTCCATAAGGTGCCGTACTATAAAAATGATGTACTCCGTTCGTCCACTTTAATTAATATTTGGCCTTTTTTTAGTCCACGTTATTTGATTTTTTTAAAATATTAACCCCCCCCCCCAAAATTATCATTGAAGTAAAGAGCCTAGAAGTATTAATTGTATTTTCAATAAACAAATTTATAACGAACCGGCCGGTAGTTTTGAGAATTTACGCCCCGATCCCCTATTAACTACTTTTCCTGTATCTTTTTCAGCTATTGTAATTTGCCGGGATGGTTTATCTTAAGTTTCAGAGTGTTTTGGAACATTTAGTCTCTAAATGAGAGTTAAGTCCTAGAATTTGCACCGTAGTCGGAGCAGTATGAAGACAGCTCTGGAATGGAATTCCGTCGATTCCATTAGCTCCGTTGGGTGATTTTGGACGTAGAGGCGTGTCCGGGTTGTGTTTTGGAGGCCCGTAGCTTATTTAGGCTTGAAATGGCAAAAGTTGAATGTTTGGAGTTTCGGGCCGATAATGGAATTTTTGATATCGGGGTCGGAATCCGATTCCAGAAGTTGGAATAGGTCTGTAGTGGTGAATATGAAGTGTGTGCAAAATTTAGGGTCAATCGGACATGGGTTGGTTAGTTTCGGCATCAGTTGTATCATTTTGGAATTTCAAATTCATTAAGTTTGGATTGGAGGTGATTCGTAGTTTTAGCGTTGTTTGATGTGATTTGAGGGCTCAACTAAGTTCGAATGATGTTTTAGGATTGGTTGGTATGTTTGTTTGAGGTCCCGGGGTCCTCGGGTCAGTTTCAGATGCTTAACGGATTTGGTTTTGAACTTAGGCATTGCTGAAGATTGCTGCACCTGATATAATCGCATATGCGGATGCGGGACTGCAGCAGCTGGGGAGCCGCAGATGCGGAATTTGGCTTGGGCATCAGGAACCGCGGATGCGACTGGTGGACCGCAAAAGCGGGACCGCAGATGCGGCCCAGTGATAGCAGATGCGGCCCTAGCCCGGATAAGTGACCTTCGCACCTGCGATGATTTTTTCGCAAGTGCGGGACCACAGATGCGGAAATCGGTGGGCAAAAAAGAGGATTTTGAGGGTTTGAAATTTTATAACATAAATTTTGATTTGGATCTCGGTGGGAGGCGACTTCTTGATAGATTTTGAAGGAGAACTATTGGGTAACAAATTTTAACTCTAATTTGATCATAAATGCATTAATCTAATGTTCTTTTTCTCATCTAATTAAGGAATTTAAGGGTGGAAGTTTGGAAATGGGGAAAAAGTTTCCCAATTGAAAATCTTAGGTTTGAATAGGAATTTGACGCTAGATTGGGATGATTTTGTACGAGTGAACTCGTGAGTGAATGTGTGTTCGTAATTTGTGATTTTTATCCGATTTCAAGATGCGGGTCCGTGGAGGATTTTTGGGCATTTTTCTATTTTTTTGCCTTAGCTCTAAATTCATTAGCTAAATTAGTTTCTTGTAGCTATATTTACGTATTGTAATTTGTTTGATTAGATGTGGGCCATTCGGAGTTGGATACTCATGGCAAGAACGTGATTTTAGATTGATTTTTGAGCTTGGTTCGAGGTAAGTGGCTTGCCTAACCTTGTGTGGGGGAATTCCCCTTAAGATTTAGTACTGTTTTTATATGAATGCCATGTACGTGAAGTAACGAGTGCGTGTATGTGATTGTTGAAAACCCCCATTTTTATTAAGTAAATATCCATGTTTTCCTTTAATTGAACAATACTAGTATATGTAGCATCCTGTTTTGCTTAGAAAAGCATGCTTACATGCCTTAACTGTCTTATCTGCTTTAACTGGATTATGTATAGCATGCTTAGAGTAAGAAGTACATGTCTTTTTTCTTTGCTACGAAATTGATTAGAATTGTAGATTTTTTCCTAGCTGGAACAGTTGTATATATTGAATGAGATGTATTTATTTTGGGACTACGAAACGGTATTCTGGGAGATCCCCCTGCATGTTTATGTTTGCGACTACGGGACGGTATTCGGGGAGATCCCCCGTACTAGATATTTACTTTGGGATTACGAAATGGTATTCCGGGAGATCCTCCTGCACATTTACGATTAGGACTACGAGACGGTATCCTGGGAGATCCCCTGTTGCTATTTCTATATATTGAGTTATTTCTTCATGGGATTTCATTTTTCATTGACTATTAGCATTTTTAACTCTACTGTGATATTTTATATTGTTTTGTCTTATTATATGTATAAACCAGTAGGACCCTGACCTGATCTCGTCACTACTCGACCAAGGTTAGGCTTGACACTTACTTGGTACCGCTGTGGTATACTCATTCCCTTTCCTGCACATGTTTTTCATGTGCAGATCCAAGTACTTCTTCTCAGCCATAATTCTAGTGAGGCGAGGCGATCTTAGAGACTTTGAGGTATATCTTCCACGTCCGCAGACCTAGAAGTCCCTCTCTATTCCTCCTTCAATTACAGATTTCCTGTATTTTCTTCATTGAGATATTTCTGAAGTTAGAAACACTATGTACTTCTGTAGCTTGTAATTCATGAGATTCCAAATTTTGGGAGTGCTTATGTTCAGTTCGAGAGTGTTTTATTGTACATGTCGAGCGGCATTTTAAACTTCTTTACTATATTTACCTGTTAAATTGTCAGTGTTCGTATCTTTTGTTTCATTCCGTAAATTGTTAGGCATACCTAGTCATAGTGACTAGGTTCCATCACGATTGTTCACGGAGGGAGAACTTGGGTCGTAACAAGTTTGTATCAGAGCTCTAGGTTCATAAGAGTCATGAATCACAAGCCGGTTTATTAGAGTCTCGCGGATCGGTACAAAGATGTTTGTACTTATCTTTGAGAGTCCATGGAACTGTTAGGAAAATTCCATCTCATTTGGTTCCTTGTCGTGCGAGATTATTGATTTCAAACTTTTAAACCTCTGTCTTATATTATCTCACAGATGGTGAGGACACGTGCTACCATAGATAACCAGGCACCCGCGCCCCCTGTGAGAACCGCTAGAGGTCGGAACCGGGGTAGAGTCCAAGGACGCGTATGTGGTGCAGCCAGAGCACCCGCGCGAGCTGCTACAGAGGAGCTACCAGCACCTCCAGCCAGAGCCTAGGCGCTTGATACGCTTACTACTACTAGTACTCCAGCTCTCCAGAAGACCCTTGCACAGTTCATGAGCATGTACAACACTCTAGCTCAGGCAGGGTTGATTCCCCTTGCGACAGCCACATCTTAGGCCGGGGGGAGGAGCACGAACTCCCGCTGCCCGCACTCCAGAGCAGTGTGTTCAGGTTGATCAGATCCCAGAGGTTATACCGGTACCGTCTGTAGCCCCAGCTTAGCCCGAGGATAGCAACAATTTCAGCGGAGGAGCAGTGGAGGCTTGAGAGGTACAAGAAGTACGACCCTCCTATATTCATTGGTCTAGCATCAGAGGATGCTCATGGATTTCTTGAGGAGTGCCATCGCATCCTATACACTATGGGTATAACAGAGTCTAGTAGGGTTTCTTTTACTGCCTTCTAGCTTCGAGGGGCAGCCTATCAGTGGTGGCATACTTTTGAGTTAGACAGTCCGTCCGAGGTAGCTTCCCTTTCATGGACCCAGTTTTTGGATATGTTTTTGAGGTAGTATGTTTCTAAGAGCCTCAGAGACGCATGACGCGCGGAGTTTGAGCATTTGCGCCAGTGTACTATGACTGTTTCAGAGTATTCTATCCGTTTCAGTGACTTGGCTAGACATGCACCGACTTTGGTTTCTACAATTCGTGAGAGAGTTCGCCGGTTTATTGAGGGGCTCATTTCCAGCATCAGGTCTAGCATAGCCCGGGAGTTAGAGATGGATATTGCTTATTAGCAGGTGGTGAGTATTGCTAAGAGAGTAGAGGGCATGCTTGCTTGAGATAGGGAGGAGAGAGAGGCCAAGAGGTCTCGGGAGTCGGGACATTATTTTGGTGCCCGTGCCCCAACTGCTGTTCGTCATGGTAGGGGTTATGTGAGTCGCGCCGTTTATTCAGCTCTTCCAGCAGCCAGTGGTATTCCATCTCCTTCTAGATCTCAGGAGCCTTATTATGCACCCCAGTATCTAGTGCGCCTTTTGCATGGGGTGCTTTCAGTGGTCAGTCCAGCAGACCTGGCCTGAGCCAGTCACAACCGCCACGCCCTCCCAAAGCCTATTTTGAGTGTGGTGACACACTCCATATGGTGAGGGATTGCCCTAGACTTAGAAGGGGTGTACCTCTACAGACTTCTCAGCCACAACATGCTCTACAGGGTTCCCAGGCTATGATCACAGTACCAGTTGCTACCCCACCTGCTCAACTAGCTAGAGGTGGAGGTCGAGGAGGTAAAGGTCACCCAAGAGAGGGAGGCCATGCAAGATATTATGCCCTTCCTGTCCATACAAAGGCTATTGCTTCTGATTCTGTCATTACAGGTATTGTTCTGGTGTGTCATAGAGATGCATCGGTTCTATTCGATCCAGGCTCTACTTATTCCTATGTGTCCTCTTATTTTGCCCCGCATTTGGGCATATCTCAAGATTCTTTGAGTTCTCCTGTTTATATTTCTACTCCTGTGGGAGATTCTCTTGTTGTGGATCGCGTTTATTGTTTATGTTTTATTGCTCTTAGTGGTTTTGAGACCAGAGCCGATTTATTGTTGCTCAGCATGGTAGATTTTGATGTTATCTTGTGCATGTGCTGGTTGTCGCCCCATTATGCTATTCTTGATTGTCACGCTAAGACCGTGACGTTGGCTATGCTAGGTGTACCGCGATTAGAGTGGAAGGGTACTTTAGATTACACTCCCAGTAGAGTTATTTCATTTCTTAAAGCTCAGCGAATGGTTGAGAAGCGGTGTGATGCATATCTAGCTTATGTGAGAGATGTCAGCGTTGATACCCCTACAGTTGATTCAGTCCTAGTAGTGTGGGATTTTCTTGATGTGTTTCCAGATGCTCTTCCGGGCATGCCGCCTGACAGAGATATTGATTTTGGCATTGATTTATTGCTGGGCACTCAACCCATCTTTATTCCTCCTTATAGAATAGCTCCTCCTCAGTTGAAGGAACAGTTACAGGAATTGCTTGATAAGGGCTTTATTCGGCCTAGTGTGTCACCTTGGGGTGCTCCTGTCTTGTTTGCAAAGAAAAATGATGGTTTTATACGTATGTTCATTGATTATCGCCAGTTAAACAAAGTTACAGTGAAGAACCGGTATCCTTTACCTCGTATTGATAACTTGTTTGATCAGTTACTGGGTGACCGAGTGTTTTCTAAGATTGACTTGCGTTCAGGATATCATCAATTGAAAATTCGTGATCTAGATATCCCGAAGACTACTTTCAGAACTCGGTATGGTCATTACGAGCTCTTTATTATGTCATTTGGGCTGACCAATGCGCCAACAACCTTTATGCATTTGATGCATAGTGTATTCTGGTAATATCTTGGATCGTTCGTCATTATCTTTATTGACGACATTCTGGTGTACTCCCGGAGTCGGGAAGATCATGAGCAGCACATAAGGACACTACTTCAGACCTTGAGAGAAAATAAATTATATGCGAAGTTCTCGAAATGTGAATTCTGGTTGGATTTCGTGGCACTCTTGGGTCACGTAGTATCGAGTGAAGGGATCAATATGGATCCGAAGAAAATGGAAGCAGTGCAGAGTTTGCCCAGATCTTCCTTAGTTACAGAGATCCGTAGTTTTCTTGGTTTGGCGGGTTATTACCATCGATTTGTTGAGGAATTCTTATTTATTGCATCACCTATGACCAGGCTGACCTAGAAGAGTGCTCCGTTTAGGTGGAGGGAAGGGTGTGAGGAGAGCTTTCAGAAGCTTAAGACGGCTTTGACTACAGCCCCAGTATTGATATTGCCTACATGTTCGGGGTCTTATACTGTCTATTGTGATGCCTCGAGGAATGACCTTGGAGCGGTATTGATGTAAGACGGTAGGGTGATTGCCTGCCCATCCAGACAACTAAAGGCGAATGAGAAGAATTATCCTGTCCCTGATCTCGAGTTAGCCGCTATTGTTCACGCCTTGAAGATCTGGCGTCATTATTTGTACGGTGTTCTTTGTGAGATCTATAATGATCACTAGAGTTTACAACATCTATTCAAGCAAAAGGACCATAATTTGCATTATAAGAGGTGGTTAGAGTTGCATAAGGATTATGATATCACTATTTTGTACCACCCGGGGCAAGCCAATGTGGTGGCCGATGCCTTGAGTCACCAGGTAGAGAGTTTGGATTATCTACCCACCACAGAGAGGCCCATGGCGAGGGATGTTCAGGCCTTAGCCATCCAATTTGTGAGATCAGATATTTTGGAGTCCAGTTGGGTCCTAGCTTGTATTGTCTCTCGGTCTTCTTTGTTTGGTTGTATCAGAGAGCGTCAGTATGATGACCCCCATTTGCTTGTCCTCAAGGGAAAGATTATTCATGATGATGCCAGAGTTGTGACCATTAGTGATGACGGGGTATTGAGGATGCAGGGTCGGATATGTGTACCCAATATTGATTGTATTGGGGAGTTGATTCTGGAAGAGGCCCACAGTTCGCGGTATTCCATCCATTCGGGTGCCACAAAGATGTAGTAGGATTTGAGGCAGCACTATTAGTTGAGGCGGATGAAGACATATATAGTCGGGTTTGTAGTTCAGTGCCTCAATTGTCAGTAGGTGAAGTATGAGCATCAGAGATCGGGTGGCTTGCTTCAGCAGATAGAGATTATAGAGTGGAAGTGAGAGCGGATCACCATGGACTTCGTAGTTGGACTCCCACGGGATTTGAGAAAGTTCGATACTATTTAGGTGATTGTAGATCGACTGACTAAGTCCGTGCACTTCATTCCTGCGTGTACTACCTATTATTCGGAGCGGTTGGCTGAGATTTATATCTGAGAGATTGTTCGCCTATATGGTATTCCAGTTTCCATAATTTCTCATAGAGGTACTCAATTTACATCACGGTTCTAGCGAGCTGTACAACATGAGTTGGGTACTCGGGTGGAGTTGATCACAATATTTCACCCCCAGACGGACGAACAGTCTGAGTGCACTATTCAGATTCTTGAGGATATGCTCTATGCTTGTGTGATCGAGTTTGGAGGTTCTTGGGATTAGTTCTTGCCGCTTGCAAAGTTTGCCTACAACAACAATTATCAGTCCAACATTCGGATGACACCGTATGAGGCTCTGTATGGTACACGATGTAGATTCCCGGTGGGTTAGTTCTAGCTAGGCAAGGCTAGATTATTGGGCACATACTTGGTTTAGGACACTTTAGAGAAGGTTAAGGTGATTCAGGATAGACTTCGCATAGCCCAGTCCAGACAAAAAAGTTATGTGGACCGGAAGGTTCGCGATGTTTCATTTATGGTTGGAGAGTGGGTCTTGCTTCGGGTTTCGCCTATGAAGGGCATTATCAGATTTGGAAAGAGGAGCAAGTTGAGCCCAAGGTTTATTGGCCCCTTTGAGGTATTGTGGGTGTTGGAGAGGTTGCTTACGAGCTTGCCTTACCTCCCAGCTTGGCAGGAGTTCATCCGGTATTTCATGTTTCGATGCTCCGTAGGTATCACGGTGATCTGTCACATGTATTGGATTTCAGTTCCGTCCAGTTGGACAAGGATCTATCTTATGTTGAGGAGCCAGTGGCTATATTGGACAGGCAGGTTCGAAAACTGAGGTCAAAGAGCATTACATTAGTAAAGGTTCAGTGGCGGAGTCAGCCGGTCGAGGAGGCAACCTGGGAGATCGAGCAGGGTATGTGAAACCGTTATCCTCATCTTTTTACCGCTTCAGGTATGTATCTATGCTCATTCGAGGACGCACGAATGTTTTAAAAGGGGGAGGATGTAACGACTCGACTGGTCGTTTTGAGAATTTACTCCCCGATCCCCTATTAACTATTTTTCCTGTGTCTTTTTCTGCTATTGTGATTTGCCGGGATAGTTTATCTTGAGTTTCGGAGTATTTTGGGACATTTAGTCTCTAAATGAGAGTTAAGTCTTAGAATTTGGACCGTAGTCGGAGTAGTGTGAAGACGACTCCGGAATGGAATTTCGTCAATTTCGTTAGCTCCTTTGGATTTGGGGCGTATTCAGATTGTGTTTTGGAGGTCCGTAGCTTATTAAACTTGAAGTGGCAAAAGTTAAATTTTTGGAGTTTTAGGCCGATAGTGAAATTTTTGATATCGGGGTCGGAATCCAATTACGGAAGTTGGAATAGGTCCGTAGTGGTGAATATAACGTGTGTGCAAAATTTGGGGTCAATCGGACATGGTTTGGTCAGTTTCGGCATCGATTGTTGAATTTTGGAATTTCAAGTTTATTAAGTTTGGATTGGAGGGTGATTCATAGTTTTAGCGTTGTTTGATGTGATTTGAGGACTCGACTAAGTTCGTATAATGATTTAGGATTGGTTGGTATGTTTGGTTGCGGTCCCGGGAGCCTCGGGTGAGTTTCAGATGCTTAACGGATTTGGTTTGTGCTGAAGATTTGTTGCACCTGATATAATTTCACCTACGGATGTGGGACCGCAGGTGCCAGTCACAGAAGCGGCTAGGAAGCTGCATATGCGGAATTTGGCTTAGACATCAGGAACCGCAGATACGGCTGGTGGAGCGCAGAAGCGGGACCGCAGATGGAGCCCAGTGACCGCAGGTGCGGCCCAGTGACCGCTGATGGGGCCCCAGCCCGGATAAGTGACATTCATACCTGCGATGATTTTTCTGCAGGTACGAGACCGTAGTTGTGGCCCCATGAGTGCAAATGCAGAAATCGCTGGACAGAAAAGAGGATTTCGAGGCTTTGAAATTTCATAACACAAAATTTGATTTGCAGCTTTAAGAGGTAAAATAATAAAAATAATGTCAATCAAAACTAAAAGGGTATAGGATAGTAATGTAGGTGCCAAATAAAAGTTTATTGGCTCAAAAGGGGTAACTCGGGATAATATTTATTTATGGTAAACAATAATCTCAAAAAGATCAAAGAAAGCCTAAAATTATTTCTCAAACCGAGCGTCACCTAAAATTTTGCTTCAACTCACATACCGGGCAAGTTCTAGACTCAATCACAAAAGCATGGACTACATAAAAACCTTACCTCAAATGGCACATGACTCACCAAGGGACAGTCTCATTTCGATTCTCAAACTAATGCAAGTATTCACGGAGCCACAAGATATTAAGTATTAAGAACAAAGTGAACATAAGTCAAGAAAATGCGACAAAGGCGTCAATAGACATGCTATCTAACTCAATTAGGCATCATAAGAAATTTCAAACTAAAGAGAAGGTAATATACATGCTAGAGCCTAAATATGCTACTATCAAACAAGTCAAAAAACACCTAGGAATTTCATCTTCCTTCTTTTATTCCCCAAATCCTATTCTACTCTATAAATAAAATACTATGACCTGATTCAAATTACATCCCATGGAAAAGAACCGAGGCACAAAGAAAAACCACAAGAGTTTATTACTATACAAAAATAAAAGAAATATTTTTAGATTTTTCTATTTATTTTTTGCGTGTTTTTGGTTAGACTTTAATCTTTCAAGAAAATTGGTTAATAGATCCATCGTCGGAAAAAGTCCAATCTTTTCTATTTTTCTAAAAAATAAAAAAATTATTTCATTAAACTAACATTACTAAAATAGAATAGAAAGTCACCCCGACAAAAGCGGTCCCCCACTATGCCTTATAAAAAGAACTAAGCGGTCGTTCCAAATATAATCCGATTTACAAGTCCGGAGTCGAATCCCACAGAGAACTAAGGCTTAGCTACCGTTGTTCAATATTGCTAAGAAATACAAGTCCAAATAATTTTATAATTATAAAGATTATAATATTTATTTTTATCTAATTAACTAACAAATACTATAAATTAGTAAAACAATCAATTAACAAGGATAAAGATTGGAGACAAGATTAAGGAGGTTTAGAGTTATGATTTTTTATATTGTCGGAATCCTTTCCGCTACACTTTCTATAAATTTGCCTAAGTTCTCTCTACCGATCATGAGCGCTCTGAGTATTGTAATTCTCTCCTGAGTAACTACCACAATTTACTAAATATATTTTCCCGAATTACGCTAGCTGACATTAAGTACGACTCACTCGGATCGCACCGAGGTTTCGTTATCCCTAATCCCACCTTTAAACCGTCTGTATTGATCCCTCATTTACGTTAGGAGTGATGTTGTTTAACAACTACCTAAATATGCACTCTCTCCCGAGTAATACACAATTAATAGGCACAATCGATTGAGAGCTCTTCAACCAACCACAATAATAATATAGTTGAACAAATAAAGAAAATACTGCAACAAATCTATGTTAACGTAACAGGAAAATCATCCTCCAATAGGTTCCATCAAAACCCTAGATAACAAATTAGCTATTAATAATAGTATGCATAACTACAATACTAGAATTCATAACCAATAATGGAAATTGGAAGAAGGGAGTGAAAACTCGTAGAAGAATTCTTCGTCTTGCTCCTAGTTGTTCTTGCCTCCTTAGTTCGAATCCCCAGTCTAATTGTTTGACTTAAAAGATGCTAAATACTTTATAAGTGAAAACAATCAAAATGAATCGACGGCAAATCATAGAAAACCATAATAAATCATTGGACCAAAGGATGAAGCTAAAATATGAGTATCAAAGATTAAAGGATCATAGATTTTAGTACTTTATTGATCATAACAACTCGGTCTGCCTCTCCTTGAAGAGGTTAAGATCCTTACAACAATCTTGCTCCCGGAGTGTTACATGAAATATCACTCTGTCTTTTTCTATTGTGAACAGTGTTCCCCCCGAAGAACCTTTCTGAGGTCCTCTTTCTTAGTATTTATAGCTGTGAGCTGCATGAGCTGGCAACGAATCGTCGTGGCCAAGTTGAGGAGACGCCTCCATGACGTGGAAGGGCCGTAGCCCTATTGCTTGTTTCGGAATCAGTTGCAATTACTTGGAGTCGAGCGTATTGATCAGTGGTTATGTTCAATTGGTATGGAGCCAGTTTCGTGACCATCGTATAGTCATATTTTTACCAATACAGTTAGTCCCTCCGTTCATCGGGGTCGTGCCTGTGTTGACCTCGGTGGACGGATAATGTGGCATAATCAGGAGGAGACAGACTCGTCTTTGATTTATCAATGGCGTTAAGAACTTCGAGGCGGCCCGGGGGTGCCTTTTTGATGATTACGTACCATTACGGTGGTTTTGGAACTGAAATGTCGGTTGGCAAGTGAAGCGTCATTTAGTGCAGTCGTTCATAATGGCGCACGTTTCCATAAAATTGAATCATTTTGTGCCCAGTCATGTATTAATGATGACTATTAGGTTTCGTGAAGGCAAAGTCTGCTTCTTATAAATAGAGAGGGTTCGTCATTTGCCTTTTGCGCATTCATCGTTCTTTCAAGAGAAACCTTTCCTCCTGCTAAATCGCATTTTCCTCTCCTCTTTTGATCGCTATCATCATTGATCTCCTCGTTTCTTTTATGAGAGCTCTTCTTTCTCTCGCTCGTGAGTCAATTATGGCAGGAACTTCTTCTCGCGGTAATCTTCTGGCTAACTCTCTGGTGGTTGAAAATCCCGCTCAGTCAACTGAAGACTCAAAGATGATGGAATGTGAAGAAGTCCCTTCAGTCGATGAAGTTCTTCCTCGTCCTGGAAATCCGGTGGTGGATTTTGGCGCACCGGGCGGCGTGGAGCAGGTGGACATTTCTTCTCTAATGGGGGAAGTGGGGATAGCGCAGATGCGGGAGCAGTGGGGTATTCCACGCTATGTCGAGATCGCGCTTGTGAAGACTGAGGATAGGGTTCAGATCGACCGTCGAGGGTATTACTCTTTCTATGCTTACCCCTTCCTAGTGGGGTACACACTCCCGCTTCCAATGCTGGTGGTCGACTTTTGTCGTTATTATGAGGTGTGTCTGGCCCAACTTTCTCCTTACCTCTATTAACTATTTCTCATGTTTACCAAGTACGCGGAGCTAGCCGGTAGGGAGTTCACTCTAGGGCACGTGCTTAGCCTCTTTGCTCCTCAAAAGATCCACGACACCATGATCCATGTGCGCCCCCGAGGGTCGAGGGGGTTGGTGGTCGGGATGGATGACAGGACCAACCGTCGCTTCTTTGAAAATTTCTTCTATATTCGGACTGAGCACCTGGTGGCGGACCCGATCGGGTTCCCAAAAGTTTGGAACTTTGCACGTAAGTTCTCGTTTCCGACTGGTAAAATGCCCTATTTTGACCTTCTTTACGTCTTGTGTTTGTAGTTGTTAATTTACTTTAATGTTTTGTATCTGAAAAGCTGCCGCCGCCTCCTTTGGAAGGGATCCGGGAATGGGTCAAGGCCGTGCTTCCTCATACTGTGGGTATTCGCACCTGGTCGACTTTTTGGGAGAGACACGGACGCAGGCCCCTGACAGGTGAAATAGCGGTCCTACTTCATTTCTGTTCTGCCTTATTTTGAATTTATTCATCAAACGTTTGTTTGTTGTGGTTAGGGGTAACTCACCGCGTCAGAGCTCATTAGATAGCTTTCCGCCGACCGGATGTATCTGCTCGACTTACTGCAGTGCCTGTGCCTCGTCCGGTATCGAGGGAAGCTGAATCATCGGTGGACACTTCTCCGACACGAGCTGCGTCTCAGGACGTGGGGCCGTCTGGGACCGCTCGCCCTCGGACTGACTCACCATCAACCGAAGAGGAAGAAGGGCTATCAAAAAGGCGGAGGGTAGCATTTGCGGTGGCTCCTCCAATGGTGATCAATTTGGATTCTCCACCAGTGGAGTCAGAGAGGGAAGTTGTTGTGGCGCCTGCCGTTGGGGGGAGCAATTAGTTGAAGTTGCCCCTGTCAGTTTAAGCCAAGAGAATGTTATTATTTTGGAGACCCAGTCCGAAGTTCCCGCTGCTGAGGCGGAGGGTCAATCCTTAGAGGCTGCCGTCGTGTCCTCGAGTGTACCCTCATCGGCCACGGCGGGTTGCTCTACACCGTCGGTAGCGGAGAGGGGGAGGAACGTGGTGGAGGATGAATATGAGTCTGAGTCTGATTTGGACCCCGACGACGTCCGCATGTTTGAGGAGGGCGCTACCAACTCTGCGGTTCGCTCAGGGGGACCGGCCCGTTTTATTGAAGTTTCTTCAGAGTTGAACCTATTGACCCAAGGAAGTAGCTTGGTGTCACAATTTGAGTTGTTATGTTCGAAGGCTGAGAACGCGTCCCTGAGGAGTGTTTCTGATGTTGAGGTGATGAATGAAACGGCCGTGATGGGCCTAAGGGTACGTAGCGTGATTTCGGTTGTTTCTTCCTTGTCTTAGCCTGGGCTTTAGTTTTAATTGTTCTCCTTGTTTTGCAGACTTACTTGCTGGAGGTGGAGAGCATTTGTAGAGCCAATGTCCGTTTGAGGATCTTCATGCAGATGCTGGGCAAATATCGTCGTTACCGTGACAGGTACCGAGAGCTGCATGAGAGATTGAGGAACGACCCTTGTAGTCGAGCTCTAGGCGCGGAGCTGGAGAAGCGAGACCAAGAGCTGCTGCAAGCGCTTGGTAGCAAAAGCGTGCTCGAGGAGCAAATTCGTATGAAGGATGAGGAGCTCGAAGTGGGAAGGGGGGTCGTTGCTGAATGTGCGCACCTGCGGGATAAGCTGAGTGAGGTGGATTTGGAGGCAGAGCAGAACCAGGCCAAGGCAGTGGAGATGGCCGTGGAGTGGAGCGGGAAGTTGGCGGCGCTCGAGGGCGAGATTGTGGCCTTGAAACTCTGGGAGAGGAATGCCTTGATGAGGGCCAGGGCATTGGAGGAGGCGATCCGCGTTCATGAGGTTGAACGAGAGACAGAGAGGGCTACTACAGCCCTTAGGGAAGAGGGGCACGAGGAGCGGATTGGTGTTCTTGAGCAGGAGGCCCAAGTTATGTCGGATCGGATTGCGGCCTTAGAGGAAGAGAACCAGCGGTTGCGGGACCAAGCTGGGCCATCACATACTGCTGTTCCCAACCAGGCTCATGAACTTTGGGTCTACGCCGAAGCTCAACGCGACATTTACAAGAACTTGTGGGAGGCAGGTACTGTGAACGAGGCCGTTTTCGAGGTGGCACGTCAGAAGGCTCGTGAAGCCCGTGTTGATTGTGGTTATGATGTGGTGACGCCCGAGGCTGATGATGGTACGAGTGGTGGCAGAGGCGGCGTTGAGTGAAAGAATTTGTTCTTGGTTTTTTCTTTGTTCCGTTCTCCGGTTTACAATCGTACGTTGCTGTTTTTCTTTGTTGTTTTGTTGTTTTTTTATTGACCGGCCCTGGCCGGGTGTAAGCGGGGATGACCCGCATTCTCAACTTTGTGGATAAATGAACATTTTTTTTTGCATACTTAAAGTGTCGACTTTTTGAGTTCGACGGGGGTTGGTGCGTCAGCCCTCAACTGATGACGGTTCTTATCCTTTGTCTGGATATGAGCGAGATTGAATTGCCGTCTTATGGTGAGGAAGCTTGGCCTCGTCTTAGTTCGAACGAGGTCGAACTTGCTTCGACGGCGAAGGCACTTAGCCTTATTCTTGGTTCGAACGAGGTTAAACTTGCTTTGATGGCGAAGGCACTTAGCCTTATTCTTGGTTCGAACGAGGTCGAACTTGCTGCATTTGACGGGGAGGGCATTTAGCCTTATTCTTGGTTCGAACGAGGTCGAACTTGCTGCATTTGACGGCGAGGGCACTTAGCCTTATTCTTTGTTCGAACGAGGTCGAACTTTTTACTTTTGATGTCGAAGACACTTAGCCTTAGTCCCAGTTCGAGTGAGGTTGAACTTGTGTTGATGGCGAAGGCACTTAGCCTTATTCCCAGTTCGACTGAGGTCAAACTTATGTTGATGGCGAAGGCACTTAGCCTTATTCTCAGTTCGAACGAGGTCGAACTTTTTACTTCTGATGTCGAAGGCACTTAGCCTTAGTCCAAGTTCGACTGAGGTCGAACTTGTGTTGATGGCGAAGGCACTTAGACTTATTCCCAGTTCGACTGAGGTCAAACTTATGTTGATGGCGAAAGCACTTAGCCTTATTCTCAGTTCGACTGAGGTCGAACTTATTACTTTTGATGTCGAAGGCACTTAGCCTTAGTCCCAGTTCGACTGAGGTCGAACTTGTGTTGATGGCGAAGGCACTTAGCCTTATTCGCAGTTCGATTGAGGTCGAACTTATTACTTTTGATGTTGAAGGCACTTAGCCTTAGTACCAGTTCGACTGAGGTCGAACTTGTGTTGATGGAGAAGGCACTTAGCCTTATTCTCAGTTCGAACGAAGTCGAACTTGTTACTTTTGATGTCGAAGGCACTTAGCCTTAGTCCCAGTTCGACTGAGGTCGAACTTGTGTTGATGGCGAAGGCATTTAGCCTTATTCCCAGTTCGACTGAGGTCGAGCTTATGTTGATGGCGAAGGCACTTAGCCTTATTCTCAGTTCGACTGAGGTCGAACTTATTACTTTTGATATCGAAGGCACTTAGCCTTAGTCCCAGTTTGACTGAGGTCTAACCTAATAAATCTGATGGCGAAGGCCCTTAACCTGAGTCCCAGTTCGACTGAGATTGAACCTATTACTTTTGATGTCGAAGGCACTTAGCCTTAGTCCCAGTTCGACTGAGGTCGAACTTGTGTTGATGGATAAGGCACTTAGCCTTATTCCCAGTTCGACTGAGGTCGAACTTATTACTTTTGATGTCGAAAGCACTTAGCCTTAGTCCCAGTTCGACTGAGGTCGAACTTGTGTTGATGGCGAAGGCACTTAGCCTTATTCCCAGTTCGACTAAGGTCAAACTTATGTTGATGGCGAAGGCACTTAGCCTTATTCTCAGTTCGACTGAAGTCAAACTTATTACTTTTGATGTCGAAGGCACTTAGCCTTAGTCCCAGTTCGACTGAGGTCGAACCTAATAAATCTGATGGCGAAGGCCCTTAGCCTGAGTCCCAATTCGACTGAGGTTGAACCTAATAGATCTGATGGTGAAGGCCCTTAGCCTTATTCTCAGTTCGACTGAGGTTGAACCTAATAGATCTGATGGCGAAGGCCCTTAGCCTTATTCCCCGATCGGGATCGAGCTCGCATGAATCAATCCCTGGTTTATGACATCTCTATGCCGGCTTCCGGCTGGACACCATATCAGGGGTGAGGGAGATGCTTTGCATCAACTTCCTCTTGTTCTGAGGGCTCTTCTTCTTGTTTGCACTGTTCGAGATTAATAGGACAGATGATTTTGGCTTTCGTTGAGAACTTCGAGTTCTCTTCGTTCGATGTGTTGCTTTTGACTCGTTTGAGCTGGATTGTCTTCTTTTTTTGGCGCTTCTTTCGCTTTGGTCCAGGGAGGAACTATGCGATCTTGCTAGGAAATCCCCACAGACGGCGCCAAATTGTTTGACTTAAAAGATGCTAAATACTTTATAAGTGAAAACAATCAAAATGAATCGAGGACAAATCGTAGCAAACCATAATAAATCATTGGACCAAAGGATGGAGCTAAAATATGAGTATAAAAGATTAAAGGATCATAGATTTTAGTACTTTATTGATCATAACAACTCGGTCTGCCTCTCCTTGAAGAGGTTCAGATCCTCACAACAATCTTGCTCCCGGAGCGTTACATGAAATATCACTCTGTCTTTTTCTATTGTGAACAATGTTCACCCCCAAGAACCTTTCTAAGGTCCTCTTTCTTAGTATTTATAGCTGTGAGCTGCATGAGCTGGCAACGAATCGTCGTGGCCAAGTTGAGGAGACGCCTCCATGGCGTGGAAGGGCCGTAGCTCCATTGCTTGTTTCGGAATCAGTTGCAATTACTTGGAGTTGAGCGTATTGATCAGTGGTTATGGTCGATTGGGACGTAGCCGGTTTCGTGACCATCGTATGGTCAGATTTTTACCAATACACTAATGTCGGTCTCTTATCAGTCTCAACTCAAAATTGATATTTAATGACTATTTATATGTGTAGAAAAGACTCAAACAAAATAAACAAGTCCAAAACCAAATAGGAGACAAAATAAACTTAAAACCCCGACCATGCGTCGCCATGCGAAACGCGCGAAGCACCTCGCGAAAGGCCTGGCGCCGCTGTCTTCAACGCGAGGAAATTGGCTCGCGTCGCTAGCTTCTCTGCCTTGTTGCCTAACTTTTTGCTTCAATTTGAATTGCAGCTCGTTGCTTTTGGTGCTTCCAGGTAATCTCCAAGCCTTCACTTTTTTATTCTTTTGTCCATAATTGCATGCAATCATTAAATACATATAATATTGTTCCAAAATATTTGCTTTGCTCACAGTTTCATTTTCAATGTATCTATACATAAAATAAATTTAATAAGTACAAACATAGTATAATTTAGTATTAAAACACCTAAATATAAAATAAGTAATACACTAAAAATATATAATTATAGCTAAATATCAATGGAGGAAAGTTAAACACCAGTCCTTACAAAGGACACCTAGTGAAATTCTCAGGCACATCGCACATATACTTTGCGGAAGTTCTATTACACCTTGAACTTTTCCAAAGTGGAATAACTATCTCTTGAAGAGTCACAACTAGACTTGTGTTTGAGTAGTGAAATATACACACCTACTATGTGTATTTTATCATTTAAATAATCTTTTCATTATTTTCTCTTAATTCTTTACTTCTTTCTCTCCACCTCAACCACCACCAGAGGCGGATGCACATGTTAAGTTGAGCAGTGGCAGATTTACGTATAAAGCAATACGGGGGGCCACATCACCCGCATACCTCGGCCGAAACTTATATATTTATGTGTATATAGAAGAAATCTGATATATACATGTTGATAGCATCCGGATTTGCAAACATGTGCTCGTTGCCACTAGTAATATTCTAAATTTTGTATCTAAATGCCCGTGTTCGAATCCTAACATTTGCTCTTAATGTTTTATCGCTTCAGTTTTAGGCTTTTCAGTCTTAGATAAAGTTTTCTAGTTTCAGTTTTAGGCTTTTAGCCTTAGATACTTAAATTTCTTTACCTTTTAAATATAAAAGAAACCAACTCCTTTAATCAAATACCAAAATTTCAAAATTCGAACCCATACACAAAAACTTTTTCTCCGCATACCTGCCGCTTTTAACGAGTCCTTTGTATATACTATGTACATATTTGCATAGTGTTATTATTTCTATTTTAGTTTTTCCTAAATTTCTTTTGGTTGCTCAGTTAATTGAAGAAAAAGAAAAGGAAAAAGAATCAGTCAATGTATTAGTGTAAATGAGCCTAATGTATTAGCATTGTTTACAATTTGCTAAATATATAAGATTAAACTAGTTCCAATTTCTATGGTCATTAGTTTGGTGAGTCTTTCCTTTTCTTCTCAAGAATGTTAAAGTTATTAATTTTGATCCAAACTACTTTCTCCTATTTTGTGTGATGTAATAATATCTTAAAAGTGTGTACTTTGCTCTAGATTGTCATAATTATTAATATATACGAGTTCGTTTTTTTTTTTGGTAATTAAATTTTATATATACATGAGAAAATGTATTTACAAAGCGAGACAGAACCATCACAAAGTTTTATTGTACTTCCTTCCCTCCCCTATACATTCTTCCTACTATCCTTCTAATATTCACTAATTATTACTTCGGATAGTAGTCCAACTTATTCAGTATTTTTTCTATTTTCCTGTTGCCTCGACAATGCATTTCTTGCATAATTAACTTGGTAAACGTCTCACAATTCCTTAACTTGGCTTGAAAGAGTCTTGCATTCCTCTCCTGCTGCATAAAATATACACATCCTGCTAGCACTACCTTGAACGACTCTGCTTTTGCACTTCTGTTTCTCGCCCAGTTCTCTGCCTAAAGTAGTTTCTCAGACCAGCCATATATGTTCCTGCAGATACCTTACCAGTTAAACATCCTTTTCCATAGTTCAACATCATATTGACATTCAAAGAATAGATGTTGAATGGTTTCATTTGCATGTGAACATAAAGGGGATAGTTGATTATTGTGAATACGCCATTTTAGCAGCCTATTCTTTGTGTGTAGCCTTCCATGAGCCATCAATATTAGCGTGAATACCCACCTAGGACAGCCTGCATTGTTGCATACGAACTTCCTCCAGCTCATTTTGTTGAAGTCACCTTGCAATTTATGGTATATGTGTTTTATAGAGCAAGTTTGCATATGCATTAGACCTTCGTAGGTGTAGCCCGCTTTCTCAAAGTTCTCTTTGACTTTAAAACTCTTCCTCACAATCCATGAGGCTTGGCTAGGTTGCATCTCCCATACATGTTTGCTTTTTATATAGTAACAATGCACCCATTGTATCTATAACTTATTCTTCTTCTTCTTCCATAGGTTCCATAGCTGCTTGCTGATGGATGCTTTGTTCCATAGACCTATGTCCATGTCACGACCCGGATTTTTCACTTTCGGAGGTCGTGATGACGCCTACTAATGAAAGCTAGGCAAGCCAATTGTTCCAATTACTTAACCTTTTTCATATATTTTAATCCTTTAACAATGGTGAACAAACATCATATAAACAGAGGAATTAAATAAGCGGAAGAGATGAAATATAATAGTTTAATATTAATACCGATATAATTTTATAAACAAAAAAGCTACCCAGATCTGGTATCACAATTTCACAGACTGTCTAAGAGTACTACAAATAAGGGTCCGAAAGATTATTAATACAAGCTGTTTCAGAAATACATAGAAGAAACAATATAGAAAGATAGGAGGAGACACCAGGTCATGCGGACGCCTGCAGGACTATCTCGGGTCGCTCGATTGGACTGAAGACAACACCCTCACTGCGGTCCAAAAGCTGCAGCATCGGGATCTGCACACAGTGCAGAGTGTAGTATCAACACAACCGACCCCATGTGCTGATAAGTGCCTGTCACGACCCGAATTTTCCACCCTCGAAAATCGTGATGGCGCCTACACGTGAAAGCTAGGCAAGCCGAGTGTTATCAATTCATTACCCTTTTTATTAAGCATGTTCAGCAATTCAAAGTATTAAGTGATTAAATAACAGAATAAATTAAATAACCAGAAATGTGGAAGACGAAAACATAATAGTTCAACCAAACATTGCTACATAATCTGAAGTACAATACTACCCAGAATTTGGTGTCACAAGTCACGAACCATCTAAGAATACTACAAATAAGGTCTGAATGGAAATACATAAATTTGTCTCTGAATAAGTAAAAATAGAAAGAGAAATGATAGGAGTAGACACCAAGGCCCGCGGACGTTTGCATGACTACCTTGGGTCACCTGAGTGGACTGAAGACAACACCTTCACTGCAGTCCAAATGCTCCGGTATCAGTGTCTGCACACAGTGCAGAGTGTAGCAGCACAATCGACCCCATGTGCTGGTAAGCGCCTAGCTTAACCTCGGCAAAGTAGTGACGAGGCTAGGACCAGACTACTAAATAAATTTGTGTAGTTAAATCATATACAACGGAAAATAAAAGCAGATAATTACAGCTAAAGTTGGGCGGGGAAAACATCTGCGGGGAGTAACAGATAACAACAAAATACCAATAGAGAAATGCAAGGAACCTCATAAATCAATTACCAACAAAAGATAAGTAAATAAGAAACAAGTACACATGTAATACTGTTGCAGGCGTGCAACCCGATACCATTTCATATAATACCGTTGCAGGCGTACAACCCCCTTCCATTTCATATAGTACCATTGCAGGCGTACAACCCACTCCCATTTCATATAGTACCATTGCAGGTGTGTAACCCGCTCCTATTTCATATAGTACCGTTGCAGGCGTGCAACCCTCTCCCGTTTCATATAGTACCATTGTAGGCGTGCAACCCGCTTTCATTTTATTTACCAACATTAATCATAAAAGAATCCCGACAAGGGAATAATAATATAACAATAATAGCCCGGCAAGGGAACAATAGGGAACAATAATATAATAATAACATCCCGGCAAGGGAACAATAATATAATAGCAATATTTCGGCAAGGGAACAATAATGATAATCCTCATATGAAACATGAATAACCACAACGGAGTCACAAAAATTACAATACAAGACTCACGAGCATGCTTGACACCGACGTATAGATACTTGTCACCATGCCTATACGTCGTACTCCACAATTAACACATAGCAAATAAGACACAACTCCTAATCCCTCAAGCTAAGGTTAGACCAAACACTTATCTCAACTTCCACGGCCAACTCAAGCCTCAAACATCACTTTTCCTTTAGAATTCACCTTCAAATTACTTGTATCTAGTCCAAATTAATTTAACAACATCAATAAATGCTAAAGAATTCATACCCAATGCTTAATTATAGGTTTTCTATCATTTTTCCCAAAAAGTTAAAAATTGACCCCGGGCCGGTTTGGTTGAAACTCGAGGTTCGGATCAAAACCCGAGCACCCATTCACTCACGAGCCCAAATATGCAATTAGTTTCGAAATCCGATCCCAAAATGATGTATAAATTCCAATTAATCAAAAAGCCCCAACTCTACCCAAATTCCTAATTTCTACCATAAAAATCCTAGATTTTAGGATGAAAATTGACGAAATGCAATGGAAAATCGAAAGAAAAAGGTTTATAATCATATACCAATGCTTTGGGGAAGAACTTGTTCTTTGAAAATCGCCTTAATGCTCCCAAATTTTGAAAATATGAAGTAAATAGTTCTGCCCGTTTTTGCTTCTATTTTAAAAATGACTGGGCAGGCCTTCATCGCGTTCGCGATAGGCCTGTCACGTTCGCGATGGATCAGGTCCAACTGACCATCGCGTTCGCGTTCGCGTCCACGGAGCTTCAGCTCCTAGAGCCTTCGCGTTCACGGTCAGATGGCCGCGTTCGCGTAGAACAAATGTGAAATCCCTCCCCTATGCCATTAACCTTACGCGTTCGCGAGTGCTTAAACGCTTTCGCGAAGGGTACTCCCCCCATAGTTTCGCGTTCGAGTCCTAAGCTCCGCGTTCGCGAAGAACAAATTGGCACCTGAGGATGTCACGATCCGGATTTTCCACCCTCGGGAGTCGTGATGACGCCTACTAGTGGAAGCTAGGAAAGCCAAACCTTAATTACCTTTTTCATTAACAAATTACTTCTTTTAACAATTTTTAGTAATAGCGTGAAAACAACGGAATTAAATAAATAAGCAGAAGACTTCAATTTAAGAAAATGAAAAAAAAAGCGAAAATTCAACATATGCCTCTACCCAAGAACTGGTGTCACATCACTCACGAACTACCAAGAGTACTAAATACAACCATTTGAAAGAAAAGCATAAACTGTTTGTCTCGAATAAATGAGATAACAGACTGAAATAAATATAGAAGATACGCCGGGCCTGCGAACGCCTGCAAGGCTACCTCGGTGTGTCGCTGGACTGAAGGCTGACTCCCACGCTACTGTTGCTGCCCAATGCCTGGATCTGTGCAAAAGAGCACAGAGTGTAATATCAGTATAACCGACCCCATGTGCTGGTAAGTGTCTGGCCTAACCCCAACGAGGTAGTGACGAAGCTAGGACCAGACTCCAGATAAACCTGTGCAGATATATATACAAATGCAACGAAAAAACAACAGAAGCAAACCATTAAAGTTGGGGGAGGGAACATGCTTTAGGGGTAACAGATAGAAATAGAATATCAGGAATAATAGAGGAAAAATCTACAGTTCAGCTTCTAACATGGAATAAAGAAATAAAGACAACTTTCATATTTAGCTCATCTGGTTGCAGGCGTGCAACCCGATCCCATTTCACTTGTCTCGTGGTAGGCGTACCACCCACTCCCATTTCATCAACCTTGTGGTAGGCGTACCACCCGCTCCCTTTTCATCAATCTTGTGGTAGGCGTACCACCTGCTCCCATATCATCATATTTTGTGGTAGGCGTACCACCCGCTCCCATTTCATCACATTTTGTGGTAGGCATACCACCTGCTCCCTTTTCCAGTTCATCACACAAGTACAAGAAATCCCAGCAAGGGAACATAAGCGAAAAAACAATAATTTCCCAGCAAGGGAACAGAATATCGAAACATTCATCCCGGCAAGGGAGAAACAACTATAACCAATCTTAACTTAGCTAGTACTAAGCTCAATTAATGGCAATGCTCAATTATAAATAAGTTCTACGAGAATAAGACAAATCTCTTCTCAATATAGAGGATCATTAACTAAAGCATCCGAATTATCATTCAAGAATACAACAACTTTCAATTTAAGACTCACGGTCATGCTCGACACTAACATATAGATACTCGTCACCATGCCTATACGTTGTACTCAACAAGAAGCAAGTAGCAAATATGACTCAACTCCTAATCCCTCCAGCTAAGGTTAGACCAAACACTTACCTCAAACTTTCACGGCCAAATCAATCCTCAATTACCGCTTTCCCTCTCGAATTCAGCTCCAAATCGATTGTATCTATACAATAACGACCCTAATTCATCAATAAAGGCTAAACAATGCAAACCCAATGCCTAATTATAGCCTTCCAAGCATTCTTCCCAAAATCCCAAAAATCGACCCCGGGCCCGCTTGGTCAAAACACGAGGTTCAGACCAAAATCAAATCACCATTCACCCACGAGCCCGAATATATAATTTGTTTTCAAATTCGACCCCAAAGCGAGGTCTAAATCAAGAAAAAATTAAAAAGCCCTAATTCTACCCAATTCCCTATTTTCTACCCTTAATTACATGTTTTAGGCCTAGGATTTTAATAGATGTTGATGGAAAATGAAGAAAACGAGTTAAACAATGCATACCCAAGAAGCTTTGGTGAAGAAATGCTCCAAAAGTCGCCCTAGAACCTTGGAGAAGAAGGAGTTCGTGAAGTGTTATGAAAATCCCATCACTGGTTCTGTTTTGGGTTTTAAAAATAACTGGGCAAAATTGCCTTTCGCATTCGCGATAGACCTCTTGTATTCGCGATGGGTCATGCTTCTTGGCCTTCGTGTTCGCGGATAAGCGCTCGCATTCGCGAAGCTGTAGCTCCTCGATCCCTCGCGTTCGCGTTAGGTATTCTACCCATCCCGCTGCCCAGGCACTTGGCCTTCGCGTTCGCATAGCCAGGAAAGCGTTCGCGAAGGTTTAGTCCCTCCGCTGCCTTGCGTTCGCGATCTGGTCTACGCGTTCGCTAGAGGGAAATTCCCTTCAACAATTTTACTCATCGCGTTCGTGAGGGTCCACCCCCGAACGCGAAGAAGACCATACAAAAACTGAAAACTTGCAATTTTCATAAGTCTAAAACCGCTCCGAAACACCTCCGAAACACTCCCGAGCCCTCGGGGCTCCTAACCAAACACATGCACTAACTCAACAACATCCTACGAACTTAACCGTGCGATCAAATCGCCAAAGTAACATCAAGAACGATGAATCAAACCTCAAAATCAAGAGTTTTTATTCAAACTTCATTAAGTTTCAAATTTAGAACCTTAAGTCCGAAGCACGTCAAACGACGTCCGATTTCAACCAAACTTTACAGAAACATCTTAAATCACATATAAGACCTGTACCGGACTCCGGAACCAAAATATGGGCCCGATACCAATACGTTCTAATCAATTTTCATTTCAATTTTCTGTAACAATTTCAGAAAAACAATTTCCTTTAAAAATTTATTTATCGGGCTCGGGATCTCGGAATTCGATTCCGGGCATATGAGTCCCATACTTTCCTACGGACCCTCTGGGACCATCAAATCATAGGTCCGGGTCCGTTTGCCCAAAATGTTGACCAAAGTCAAACTTATTCATTTTAACACCAAAAATTAGCATTTTTCACAGACTTTCATATTTAAGCTTTCCGGCTATGTGTCCGGACTGCACACGCAAATCGAGGCAAATATAAATGAGGTTTTCAAGGCCTCGAAAGAACGAAATGGATAAGAAAATAGGTGATGACCCATTGGGTCGTCATAGAGGAAGTTGGCTTACGCGTTCGCGAGTGGAACCACGCGAACGCGAAGAACAAAACCTCTGTGCACCTGAGACAACAAAACCTGCAACTTTTCTAAGTTTAAAAATATCCCAAAACCCATCCGAAACTCACCCGAGCCCTCGGGGCTCCAAACCAAACATGCGTACTAACCCAAAAGATCATATGAGCTTATTCGTGCGATCCAATTGCCAAATTAACACCTTTAACAACGAATTTAGCATAAGAATAAAAAAAATAAATTCAAGAACACTTAAGTTTCAAATTTCACAACCGAGGGTCCGATTCACGTCATTTCAAGTCCGTTTCTTATTAAATTTTGCAGTCTCAATCTAAACGCCATATAAGACCTGTACGCGGTCCGGAACCAAGATACGGGCTCGATACCATCAATTTCAAAACGTTCAAATTTTCAAAAACTCATATATATTCCAGAAAATAATTTTCTTTCAAAAAATTTATTTCTCGGGCTTGGGACCTCAGAATTCGATTCCGGGCATATGCCCGAGTCCTATATTTTCTTACGGACCCTCTAGGACCGTCAAATCATGGGTCCGGGATGTTTACCTAAAATATTGACCGAGGTCAACCAAAATTCATTTTAAAAGAAAAAATTATTATTTTTCATAGATTTTCACATAATGGCTTTCCGGATACACCTCCGGACTGCGCATGCAAATAGAGGTGGGGCAAAAAGGAGGTTTTAAGACCTCAAAACACAATTTATTTCTAAAGTGATGACCTTTCGGGTCATCACATTGCCTAGCCTAACCTCGGCGAAGTAGTGACGAGGTTAGGACCATACTACCAAATAAACCTGTGCAGTTATATGATATACATCGAAAAAATAAAAGCATATATTTATAGTTAAATATGGGAGGGGGAAAACATGCTGTGGGGAGTATCAGATAACAACAGAATACCAAAGAGGAGTGTCAAGAAACTAAATTTCAATTGCTAACAGGAATAAGAAGAATAAACATAATATTCACTTTCATCTCTTTCTTGTTGCAAGCGTGCAACCCGATCACATTTCAAATATCACCGTGACGGTGTGCCACCCGATCCCATTCCATATATCTTGTTGCAGGCATGCAACCCGATCCCATTTCATATATCTCATTGCAGGCGTGCAACCCGATCTAATTTCAAATATCACCGTGGCGACCCTCTCCCATATCATATATCTTGTTGCATGAGTGCAACCCGATTCCATTCCAAATTTCTCCATTGCGGCGTGTTACCCGCTCCCATTTCATATATCTTGTTGCAGGCGTACATCCCGGCAAGGGAGACAATGTCATAAAATAAGATCCTGGCCAGGGAGACAATACCATAAACAATAACATCCCGGCAAGGGAACCAATAATGATAATCAACACGTTAAGCATGAACAAATCACAATGGAGGTACAACAATTACAATACAAGACTCACAAGCATGATTGACACCAACGTATAGATACTTGTCACCATGCCTATAAGTCGTACTCCACAATTTAACACATACTCCCTCCGTTTCAATTTATGTGAACCTGTTTGACTGGGCACGGAGTTTAAGAAAAAAATGAAGACTTTTGGAATTTATGGTCCTAAACAAGTCCAAATGAGGCCCAGAGTATTTGTGTGGTTATAAAAGCTTCTCATTACGGGTAGAGTTGTAAGTTTAAGCTAAATTATTACCAAATTTAGAAAGGGTTCATTCTTTTTGGAACGGACCAAAAAGTAAATAGATTCACATAAACAGGAATAGAGGGAGTAGCAAATAAGACACAACTCTTAATCCCTCAAGCTAAGGTTAGAACAAACACTTACCTCGATGCTACGAACACAATTCAAGCCTCAACTACTGTTTTACCTCTCGTTTGCCCCACAAATTCTTTTATATCTAGCCACAAGTTACTTAAGTATATCAATAAATGCTAAATGAATCAATTCCAATGCATGAAAATAACTTTTCCAATGATTTCCCCAAAAAGTAAAAAATCGACCCCAGGCCCACATGGTCAAAACCCGAGGTTCGAACCAAAATCCACTTACCCATTCACTCACGAACCTAAATATATACTTTATTTTGAAATCGGACCTCAAATCGAGGTCCAAATTTCCAAAATTTATAAAACCTAATTTCTACCCAGAACACCCAATTTCTCCCATGAAAACCCTTGATTTTGAGTTGAAATCATGTGAAAAGATGTTAAAGATTAATGAAAACGAGTTAGAAATGACTTACAATTGATTTGGAAGAGTACTTGTCTTTGAAAAATCGCCAAATGGTGTTTAGGTTTTGAAGGTTTGAAAAATGTTTGAAAATGCGTCTAAGTTATGATTTAGCAGGTTGCAGATGTCGCATGTGCGAGCAGGGTTTGCAATTGCGAACCCTTAAGGAACCCGCTATATTTGCATTTGCAATTGGATGTTCGCAATTGCAAACTAGCATTTGCGAAGGGGATGTCGCATTTGCGACAGCTGGGAATATCTGGGTTATTCGCATTTGCGAAAAATTACTCGAAATTGCGAGAAAGGCTGGCCAGGGCATACTTCGCAATTGCGAAGTGACCCTCACAATTCCTAAGCCTGATAAGTTCACAATTGCGACACCTAACCTCGCAATTGCGAGATCAGAGCCTGCAACACATAGAAACCTGCAACTTCCTAAGTTCAATCCCACTTCGTGGCCTATCCAAAACTCACCTCCCTCATGGCTCCAAACCAAACATGCACACCAACCTAAAAACATCATACAGACTTGCTCATGCAATCAAATCATCAAAATAACATCAACAACTATGAATTATACCCCAAATTCATGAAATTATTCAAGAACACAAAAATTTTCAATTTCTCAACTTTAAGTCCGTTTTATACCAAACCAATTCCGATCTTTATCAAATTTTACAGATTCAACCTAATTATTATTTCAAACTTGTACCGGGCTCCAAAACTAAAATACGGGCCCGATACCATCAATTTTAAACATCTTTCATTTGCAAAACTCTTATATATTTCAGAAAATAATTTTAAAAAAAAATTCATTTCTCGGACTTGGGACCTCGGAATTCGGTTCCAGGCATATGCCTAAGTCCCAAATTTTACTACGGACCCTACGTGACCGTCAGATCATGGGTCCGGGTCCATTTACCAAGAATGTTGACCAAAGTCAACTTAAATTTATTTTAAAAGCAAAATTTATCATTTTCATAGATATTTACATAATGGCTTTTCGGATACACATTCAGACTGCGCACACAAATCAAGGTAAGACAAAAAGAGGATTTTAAGGCCTCGAAACACAGAATTTATTTTTAAAATATGTGATGACCATCACAGTCCATTACATTGAAGCCACATGCTGACTTGGGTTGACAGACTTTCTCCCAAACCAGGAAAGCTTTCTTTGAAATAGTGCTATCCCGTGTCCATTGAAAACTCCTACAAATTTCCTTTACTAGTTTGGTAATCTTCTTTGGTAGCATGAATATTTGAGCCCAGTAAGTTTGAATGGAGAATAGGACACTTTTGATGAGTTGTAGCCTCCCTGCATATGACAATAATTTGGCTGTCCAGGATGTTATTCTTCCCACTAGTTTGTCAATTAGAGGTCGACTCTGAATTATTGACACTCTTTTAGAGCTTAAGGGTACTCCAAGATATCGTACTGGCAACTCCCCTCTTTGAATTGCAAGGAACTCCAATATTTCTTTTTGAATGTCTTGTGAACCTCCACCAAAGAAGATGGAACTTTTTTGCTTATTAATTCCAGTCCTGATGCTATGAGAAATCCAAAAAACATTTGTATAGCAGCTGGACTAAAATTGTATCTCCTCTGCAAAAAAATAAAAGGTCATCTACAAATCTAAGTTGTATGATCTGCATCTTGACACATTTAGGATAAAAGTTGAAGTTCAGGATACAGTGCAATGCCTTCAATCTTCTATTGAATTCTTTTCGCTTGATCAGTTTGTCTATATAACTCGAAACGATGAATAACCCGAATCGAAATCCAAAATGGATCAAACCAATCAAATAAAAACCTTACTTTGATCATATAAATAGCAATAGGTTTATGTTCGTAAAATAGTGTGGCACCTGCAACCTCTAAATCTTGGACCCGCCTTTGAAGTTGAGAGGTCATCGGCACCCGAAAACTTCGGCAAAAACTCCATACATACTTACAAATGTCTTCAAAATATAGTCAGATATTAGCATAGATTAGTGATAAATTTATATTGAGTGCCATGGTACCCCATGACTGTCGAATCCCGGATTCGCCTCTGACCACCACTCCACCACCTTCTGAGAAATAATCGACCCACTTTTTTTTTTTAACCGTGATTTCCGGGCATCGCTTTGCGAATCCGACTAACTGTACCCACCAGGACCCGCTGTTTCAATGCGTGCACTACGGTTAGTTTCACGGGGCCCTGGAGACGTGGCCGGTTTGTAATGCCTCCAGTGGCCCTGCGAGGCTCGAACTGGCGACCTGAGGGACTTTGTCCTCAGGCCTTTACCAGTTGAGCTACCCCTCTGGTTAATCGACCCACTTTGAAACAACTCTTTTGATATATTCATTGGATTTGAATTTAGTAGCCAGGAAGGAGGAGCTGTATATTTGGAAATCACATAAAAAATTCTATAAGTCAAAGGAGATAATAATTTAAAATATTTTAAAAAACGTGATTAAATAAGAAGATGTTTGGTTCTTCAAATAAAAAATGTGCCAAACAAACCGAGTAATAATATAATAAAGCAGCAAACTCAGCGTGTATAAGTTAAATTAAATCCCAGAGAAAGTAGCTTGAAACTGCAGTTTTAAGATCTAGACCAATTATTAATATCACGAGAACTTTCTACGCGAGTGTTGGAAATTCCTTTATTTTATTTTATTTAGGGGCAGCGTGTTGAATGTTTCTTGATCTCATAATTAAATCATAGCTAGTAGTCAAAGAAGGGTTCCAATTCTGAATTTTGTGATATAAGAACCATAAAAAATGTGGCAAGATAAGTCATCTCAAAACAAGCTTTGATCTTCCATTTCACATCCATTATTTTCGATGTCGTCTGCTTCTACAGAAAATTGTAGCCTATGGAAAGAGATCTTAATATCAACAAGGAGCTTATTCAAAGCTAATTTCGGCCATTTCCATGTCCTTTCAATTCTCTTCCTCTTACCTATCTCTTTCTCTCTCGTCGTATATCCTTCTTTCCACCTCGCTCTCTTTCATCCCGATTACGATTTCATCAATCAACCTCAAATTTCCAATTTTTTCGATTCCAGTTTCGAAATTATTGTACCAGTAGCGTACACTCTGTTTCTGGTGCTCCTTTTCCTCTGTGCTGTAGCCACAATTACATACAGCGCCGTTCATGCATCCTATGATAGGCCGATCAACTTCATTTCGTCTATTAAATCTATTAGAAATTCCTTCTTCCCTCTTCTCTCCACCTTTATCGTTTCGCATACCATTTTCGTTTCAATTGCTCTCATTTTCGCCTTTTCCTTGGTTTTTATAGTCCAAATTCTTCAAGCTCTCGGACTAACTGAACTTAAATACGACTCAAATCACTTCTTGTTTTTGCTTATCCCCGCATTGATTGTGCTAGTACCAGCTCTGCTATGGCTGCAGGTCAATTGGTCACTAGCTTATGTGATAGCAGTAGTCGAATCCAAATGGGGTTTCGAAACACTAAGGAGAAGTGCCTATTTGGTTAAAGGGAAGAGATGGGTAGTTTTGTCGAGGGTCATCTTCTTCGGGCTTGTAATGGTTGGACTGATAGGTGGCGGTTCCATGTTTTTAGTCATAGTAAATGCAGCGAAAGGTCAACAATGGAGGAGTTTGGGGGTAATATTGCAGACTGTGCAGTGTTCAGTGATGGGATATTTGGTGATGAGTCAATTTCTTATGGGGAATGTTGTTTTGTATATGTATTGCAAGGACTTGAATGGTGAAAAGTTGCCCTTAGAAATCAGAGACAAGTTTGCCGGCGAGTATGTATCTCTGCCCTTGCACGAGGAGAAAAATCATGCTATTGTGTAATTAATTAAGTATTTGGGTATCTATATTATTTTTTGATGGTAGTACTTTTGCTTGCCTTTTCTTTTCACCGCAACTTTTTATTTGAGTTTCCTTTTTTCAAATTGGTTTTGAAAATATTTTTCTTGAGTTGATAGTTTATGAGAAAGAAACAGTCTCTTTCCCTCACACAAGGTAAGAATAAGATTTAATACACTCCACTCTTTCGAGACCACACTTGTAAAATTTTACTGAGTATATTGTTATGTAATGCCTCTACGAATCGTCCAAATGATTTTGCTCCTTTTTCTTTCTTCCTGTTGTTGTATATTGATATGTAAAATGTTTCTAATACATTAGTATTTAGGTACGTGCGTTGCATATATGTCTTTAGTCAACATAATACTTAAATTTGAAATGATTAAATAATATTTGAATCGGCAAAATAATTAACTTAATTAAGTTAGTTAGATGTTCTTTTCTATCATTACAGTTGTTGTGTCATGTTTAGTACGATGTTCTTAATATTGATATACCTCTTAAAGATGTAACATAAAGTTATCCGAATAAGAAACCGTGTTGCCGCTAGTCTAGTACAATATCAAGGATCGTATGAAAATTTGAAAGTTAATTTGGAGGAGAAAGTTAATTACTGAAAACCACACACATGTTTGGCCTAATCTGCATGTCTGTCATATGTCATCAAAATCTCTTACATATATTCTTGTACGATTAGTATTTCTATTTTTCTATTATATATATAAAAAAGAGAAGAGTAGATTGATCAAAGGCATCATGATCATTTTAAAGATATTATTATAATATTTTCTTGTATAATAAGCTCAAAAGCTTGAATGCGGGTTCTCATTGACGGAAAAAATAAAAGTATCGTGGCCCTAAGCTGAATTGAATTCTTTAGGTGGACCCAATTCCCATTCAACTTTCAGCATCTTCTTTAAGAGCCTGTTTGGACATAATTTTTTTTTTCCAAAATAGTGTTTGGCCATAAAATTTTCAATTTTCACTTTGAAATGAATTTTAGAATTTTTCAAAAATTTGAAAAACCCCCAAAAAATTATTTTTCAAAATTTTCATTTATATCACTCACAAAACTTCAAAAACAACCCAAAATTATATTTATGTCCAAACACAACTATACTTTTCAAATACTATTTTAACTTAATTTTTTTTTTACTTTTTTTTGAAATTTTACAATTCTTATGTCCAAACGCCCACTGAATGCATTACTTGATTACTGTTATTTAGTAGGACTCCAATTTGTTTGAAAGCTGACTACTTCTCACCTTCACTGTTTAAAAAAGTAATAAGTACTTTTAACTAGAAAAATATCTTTTTGGTAATTTTATAATTCAAATGTTCATTTGTTTAAAAATATACTATGAAAACATATATTTATATATAATAATTCTATTATCTCCTCAAAAAATATTATTTCATTTGTTTATTTATTGACTATTTCAGGTAAAGGAGATTTTTTAATAAAAAAAATTGGCGTAGTTTATGTAGATTTTTATTCAGATGTTCTTATATTATTATCAGTTGATATCATTTTATACATGTTCTCATTAAATTGCAGTTTTAATTGGAATAATTTAAATTAGAGAAAAAAATATTTAAGAATAAATATAGTTTCAAGTCCCTTTTTATTATAGAATATTGAAATTTGTTCAAATTTATAAAAAGGATTCCCTCTCTAAAACATGATTTAAGAATAATCTAAACTAAAAATTAAGACAACTAATTTGGTGAATTATTTTTTCTTTTAAAAATTATTACTATATATTAAGCAGCACGAGTAGTATCATTATGCAAGATTACACTTCCCCCTCTCTATGATCAAAGTTAGTTGGGTACTTCTTATGTGTTCAGTAAGATATACAATTAACTATTTTTAAAAACGCTCAACAAATAACTATGATGAAGAAAGTTGTATTACACCCTAAATAGTATCTCAATCATATCAAATGAAACTAGAAAGACGGTAGTGCTTCAATTTAAGGTCAATTTAATTATTTTAGAGTGATCGAGAAATTATTTTATTTTTAATAAATTATTCAGATATGTCATTAAATTGAATAAAAAGACAAATTTTCTTGTTAAAAGATTCTTAATAATTAAAAATAACGATTACTATTTCAAAGAACCAAAAAAGCACCTTTTCGTTAACTATTTGGGAATAAAACTAATATATTTTATTATTTACAATTTGATTAGCATAAAAAGAAATTTTAACACATTAATAACAGTTGAAAATATAAAAGAGAAGCTATATGTTACTATTCAATTTAGAGAATGAGAAAATGCGTCACAACTTATTTTTCGACTGGTTTTTTAATCATTTTTTTATAATCAATTTTAAGTTTGGTGGCAGAGAATTATTTTTTAAAAAAATAAAATAGTGTAGAACCTATATAGAAATGCTCTAAACTGTACTTGAAGCATTGTATAATTTTTGTATAATGAAGTGTTAGACTTCGTCAAGTATTACAAAGTGATTGATATAATAATAAGATTTCAGAAAAAAAAGTAAAACCATAATATGATTATGGTTTGCCTATTACAAAATGTGCAATTAGCAATAGACCAAGAAATATTAAAAGGAAGAAAACAAGAAAAAAGAGCAACAAGTGCGTATGTTATAGGAAAATAATTAGAATAATTGGGCTTCCTACTTTTTAATTGTATAGCCCATATTTCAATCTACAACCAACTAGCCCAAAAATAATAGGCTAAGATTCAACATCAAACTCCAATAGGTTCTCAAAATTACTATTTAGTTTTTAATAAAGATTCCTCAAGCTTTTAAGTTAATTTTCGAATCAGTAACTGTGACTCAAATATTAGTTCAGCAAACCAAATTTATTAGGGTGGTGAAAATTATATTTTTTACAAGCTTAAATATGTGGGTTTAAATTTCGAATTTGATTTTGTGAGAAATTTGGAGTGAATGTTATTTAGACTTGTTAGAAATAATATAAGGAGGTTGTATATAAAATTTTAAAGTCATTTAATGAAGATTGGACTGGTTTTGAATAAGAATTGCAACTGAAAATCGTGGAAGAAGTTCGTCTACATGTGCTTATATAAAGGTGTATAAAAGTGTATAAGGTGTGTTTCTACACTCATATACAAGATTATACATACATACATACATACATACATACATAAACAAATCCAGTATGTTCCCACCAGGTAGGGTCTGGGGAGGGTAGTCTGTACGCAGACCTTACCCCTACCTAACAGGTAAAGAGGCTATTTCCAATAGACCCTCGGCTCATGAAGGGTAATGAGAAGAAGTGGATAGCAAGAAAGGAAAAAAAGGGAAGAGAAAAGAAAAAGAGAGAGATAAAGGATATATCCAAATACTAGCAATAAGGAATACAATACCGAGACGAACAAAACCACATAACATAATAAAAATCTAAGAATATGAAGGGACATGCATGCTACTAAGACTATCGGTGAGCAACTAAAAACTACCTACTAACCTTCTACCTTAATCCTCGACCTCCAAACCCTCCTATCAAGGGTTATGTCCTCAGTAGGCTGAAGAAGCGCTACGTCCTTTCTAATCACCTCTCCCCAGTACTTTTTAGGCCTACCTCGACCTCTTCTCAAACTCGCCATGGCCAGCCTCTCACACCTCCTAACAGGGGTATTAATGCTTCTTATCTTAACATTTCCAAACCCTCTCAGCCTCGACTCCCGCATCTTGTTCTCCACGGAGGCTATTCTCACTTTGTCTCAGATAACTTCATTCTTAATCTTATCTCTCCTGGTACACCCACACATCCATCTCAACATCCTCATCTCTGCTACTTTCATCTTCTGCACGTGGGAGTTCTTGACTGGCCAACACTCAGCCCCATACAACATAGCCAGTCGAACCACCACTCTCTAAAATTTTCCCTTAAGTCTTGGCGGCACGTTCTTATCACATAAAATACGAGAAGCGAGCCTCCACTTCATCCATACTGCTCTAATGTGATGTGCGATATCTTTGTCAATCTCCCCGTTACCTTGGATAATAGACCCGAGATACTTAAAACTTGCTCTCTTGGGGATAAATTGAGCATCAAGCTTTACCTCTACGTCTGCTTCATGGATCCTGTCACAGAATTTGCACTCCAAGTATTCTGTTTTGGTTCTACTTAATTTGAAACCTTTAGACTCCAAGGTTTGTCTCCAAACCACCAACCTTGTGTTAACTCCGCTTCGCATCTCGTCAATCAACACTAAATCATCAGCTAATAGCATGCACCAAGGCACTTCCCCTTGGATGTGTCACGACAGTACATCCATTTCTAAGGCAAATAAAAACGGGCTAAGAGAAAATCTCTGGTGCAACCCCATCACCACAGGAAAATGCTCTGAGTCACCACCCATAGTCCTCACCCGAGCCTTAGCATCATCATATATATCCTTAATCACTCTAATTTATGCTACCGGAACGCCACACTAGCCTCCAAACACCTCCACAGGACTTCCCTCAGGAATTTATCGTACGCTTTCTCAAGGTCAATAAAAACCATATGCAAGTCCTTTTTCCTCTTCCTGTATTGCTCCACTAATCTCCTAACCTGATGAATCACTTCCATAGTCGAACTCCCCGGCATGAATCCAAACTGATTCTCGAAAATAGACACACATCTCCTCCCCCTGGCCTCCACCACCCTCTCCCAAACCTTCATAGTGTGACTCAACAGCTTGATACCCTATAATTATTGTAATTTTAGATATCACCCTTGTTCTTGTAAAAAGGAACCATTGTACTCCACCTACATTCTTCAGGCATCTTCTTCGTCTTAAAAATAACATTAAACAACCCAGTGAGCTAGTCCAAACTTGCTCGCCTCGCGCTCTTCCAGAATTCCACTGGGATTTCATCTGGACCCGTCGCTCTGCCCCTGCACATCTTATACATCGCCCCTTCCACCTCCTATACCATAATTTACCTACAGTACCCAAAATCCCGCCGACTCTCGGAGTGCTCCAACTCACCCAGCATAATGCGTCTATCCCCCTTCTCGTTCAATAATTTATGGAAGTATGTCTGCCACTTTTTCCTAATAAGTACCTCGTCCATCAATACTTTGCCATCCTCCTCTTTGATACACTTTACTTGGTCTAAGTCACATGCCTTCCTCTCCCTCACTAACTTCGCCTTCTTTCTTGCGTCTTTCCTTAAATTTAACTCAAATCTCGTTCAAATCTACTCCAAATCACTTCAAATTTTGAACTCCTTTTGATATTTTCAATCAATTGGAACAAAACCCAATTCAAACAACTAACAAATTAAAAAAACACATTTTTGAAAGTGAAGCTTTAAATGGTTTTCAATGGTGGACTTCTACTCTTTAATTTTCTTACATTGCAACCAGGTAATACAAGAGGAGAAGCAGAAAATATACGGCCCTTTGAAGCATATGTAGAAGATGTGAGAAGAAGAGAGATTGAAAACAATAGTTGTGAGAATACAGATTTAATTCCATAGCTTTCAGAAGCAATGGTTGTAAGAACAGAGATTTTGAATTTGCGAGTGCCTTCAAAATATGTACAATATGGGCTAGGTCGGGTAAACTTAAACATGGGCCCTTTTTTTATGGTGTGAAATCATGTGTATTTTCTTATAATAGTAGTATTTATGCTTTGTGAAATAACAATCGATGTGCGATCCTTTCTCGAACCCTGCGTGAATGCGAGATGCTTTGTGTACCGAGCTGCTGCAGGAAACGTTCTCTCTATTTTTATTCCTGATTTTAATGCTCAGCAATTTCTAGTTCTTAAGAAAAGGCGAAGAGATTTTTGCTCTCTACCATAAATTTAAGATAGGTTTGGTTTTTTCTTCTTCTAAATCAACTATTCTAAACAAGTTCCTTCTTCCACTGCTAATTTTTTTGCATAAACCTTTGATAATTAGTTGTTGGGTTTAAATGTTTATCTGATAACTGAGGTTTCTGTGTATGTGTTTATTTAAGAGAATGAGTATCTTAAAAAGAATATTGAGAGACCAAGTTGTTTGGCCAAAAGATATAAACTTTCAGTTAAACTATTTAATTTTATGTAAGGAGGGGTTAAACCTAATTAATAATAATATTTTTAGATTTGGAACTTGACAACACGGATAATGTAAGAGAAAGCCGTTGCAAAATTGAAAGTAATGCACATTTAATATTTCAAAAGATGCGAGCAATAATGGGGGGATACCAAGCAATAAATAGCAATAAATGACATTAATGTAAACCTGGAGAACGATTCACCCAAAAAATGAATGAGGTAGATTATTGTTCCTTTTGACAATGATGAATGACAGACAAATCCACGAATATTAGAACTATTATCGGATTTGATGGAAAGATATGGGATAATGTGTGCAAGAATATTACGAAAGGTAAAGTTTGTATCTTTGCTAGAGAGAGAATCTTCTTGTGAAAAGTGTTCTTATCATGTCAATGTTACATGCCCTACACTCTTATTTCTATTTCAATTTATATAAGACATATCCCTAACAAACCTTAACAGTACAAGTGCAGAGAATATTCAATAGAATACTCTATTTAATATCTTATTACAAAAACTAGCCGTTAGTGTTCTGTCCTTTGTGCTCGATCTCGACCATTCTAAGATCATCCTATAGTTTTTGTGTGGATCATTATATTTATATGAGACATATCCCTAACCAAACCTAACAGTATAAGTGCAGAGAATATTCAATAGAATATTCTCTTTAATATCTTATTACAAAAACTAGCTGCTAGTGTTCTGTCCTTGGTGCTCGATCTCGACCATTGTTGACTGCCCGGCCACGAATCCCACTGTTTCCTAGTCAACCTCGACCGCTTCTTTTTCCTTAATGTCGATTTATGCTAAATTCCTTTAGGGCATATTTTGGCCTATACAGTTAGTCCATCCGCTTATTGAGGCCGACCCTGGACGACCTCAATGAGCGACTCTGTTAGCTGTGGTTGAGAAATGTTGGCAAGCAAGTCAAGTAGTGACATCTCAGATGAGGTGGTAACGTGGCTTTTCGTGAGCCACAACCTAAAGTCACATTGATTCAGAGTGACATCATGGCATCATGTGTCATTATTATGTATTTTCCCGATGCCTTGCATCATTCCCCCTCCCTCTGCCTTTTGATACCTGCGTTGGGTAATAATGGTTTGGTTTCTTAATCCCAGTGGTTGAACTCTTATCAATAGGCATATGAAACCATTTATCTACATTTTGCACTCTTAGCATCAAATCTCTGTGTCTTCTTCTTCGTTCATCACATAGAGTTTTTTCTCTCTTTGCCTCTTTACCATATATTTGCTCTTTCTGACTCTTTCTCTCTCTCTCACTCTCTCTCTCTCTCTATATATATATATATATATATATATATATATATATATATATATATATATATATATATATATATATATATATATGTGTGTGTGTGTGTGTGTGTGTGTACAAGTTTAATGGCTAAACTATAAATTGTTGTAAATGTAAATAAAGGTTGGGCTTGCTCTCTAAGACATTCACTTGGGGCTGAAAGTCTTCAGCTGAGCCCACGTTTACACCACCCTTCAAGTTGGAGGGTGAGAACACCCCAAGCTTGGACAAAAGAGTTCTGTAGGCAGCACCATACAAGGACTTAGTCAGAATATCTGCAAGTTGCTGGTCCGCGGAGACAAAATGTAATGAGTCCATCAGACACACAATCTTTGACGAAATGACAGTCGACCTCAATATTTTTTGTGCGTTTGTGGAAGACAGGGTCCTTAGCAATGTGGAGGGAAACCATACTATCAAAGAACACATGTATGAGAGCAGAAATAGGCAATCCCAGATCAGCCAAAAGTCAATGGAGCCAGGACAACTCAGCTACAGCCATTTTAAGGGCCATATATTTAGCCTCAAAAGATGATAGAAAGATGGTGGGTTACTTCTTGCTCTTCCAAGATATGGGGCTATCCCCAAGGGTAATGAAAAACCCAGTGACTAATTTTTGAGAGTTAGCACAAGCTTCCCAATCAGAATCTGAATAAGCTTTAAGGAAAAATCAGCAACATTAGATAGAAAAATGCCTTGGGCAGGAGCATTCATAATGTATCTAAGGACATGGAGACCAGCCTTCATGTGTGGAATCTGAGGTCTTTGCAAAAACTGGCTTAAATGTTGAACATCAAAAGAGATATCTGGTCGTGTGTGTTGTAGAATGTTAAATTTGCTAATGAGGCGCCTATAGGTACTGGCATAAGCAGGAGGTGCATCCATATCAACCAAGAGCTTAAGAGAAGGATCAAGAGGAGTAACAACTGGTGAGAATTGTTGACAATTGAATTCTGCCAATAAGTCTGAGGTATATTTGTGCTGATTTATAAGATAACCAGCAGGATGAGGAGTAATCTCAAGCCCCAAAAAATAATGAACACATCCCATATACTTGATCTTAAATTGGGCATCCGGAAAAGTCTAAAAGGTATCCAACTCAGAGATGTTATCCCCAGCAAGAAGGATATCATCAATATAGACAACAACAACTACTAAGGAACCATCAAAATTCTTAGTGAATAAGGAGTAATCATTTTTGCTGGCTGTATACCCTCTGGAAACTAAGGCTTCAGATAATTTAGAAAACCATTATCTAGAAGCCTATTTAAGCCCATACAAGGACTTTCTGAGTGTTGCGCCCCCTTTTCCACAAGCCTGTTAGAACACATCGTTTTAGAGGTAGGATCCCCTAAGGGATCAAGTTCAAATCATGGACAATAACTTGCATATTGTGATGTTTTAAACTATAACTCTAAGCACATAAAGGGAAACATGTAGCAAGAACTCAACACAGAAACAAGCAAGAAGAAGTTAACATGCTAGTTAAATATTTAACTCTGCAGCAGTAGAAAGTATACATGGATAAAGAAAGCTATATGTAAACACATTGAGGGTGATGCTGAAGCTTAAATTAGAACATACCAGTCTCAAAGAAAACAAGTAAAAAATCAGTAGTCTTGTAAAGCCAAAGTGCAAACAGGAAGTCAAAATACTATAAGTATGAGTTTAGAAGAGAATGTGAGATTGTGAAGTCTGAAGTGTGTGTTGGTGAGAAAGGGTCGTGACTTTCTTTATAGTGTAGAAGGCAAGCAGAAATAAGGTAAGAGAATAGTTTGAAAATTGATTGTCAATCAATTACACAAGGTTTCCCTTTAATTAAGGGATTCAGATTTCAAACAGGTAAAACTAATTAAGGAAAGAAATTAATCAAACACTTTATGCAAAGAAGCAAATTAGGGGTAAATACATAAAGGTTATTTAAGGATAGTGTCTTGACAATACACGGTTGTAACATTTAAGAAAAGAAAATCAATTAACAGTCAAGAAATCAGAAGTCAAAGATTTTGTATGAATGAACCAAGTCAGAAAGATGGGAGAGATTTTAACTCAAGGAAAATTAGCAAACAATCAATTAAACCTTTTTAACAGGAATTCCGAATCAATCACTAGCTTGAAAACCATTTTGAAGAAAGATTCATCACATATAAAAACATACAGACACGTTAAACATGAAAGAAAGATTGTCATGCCAATCAGTAGCAGAGTCTAGTGTAGAAGAATTTAAAAAAAAGGTTATACATTGTATGAAAACAAAGGGGTCTCTAGTCAGTCAAAGACTCAAAAATTAGCCTGAAAGAGTCAAGGGTTCTCAAATAGAACCCTAGTTCTATCACATGATCAAACCTCGGTAGAACCCCCAAATTCTAGGGTTTCCACCTCGAGTCAAGTACAGAGATGAGGAGGCAAGTAGTCTAAACAGGCTCAGAGATTTCTTTCAGAAACTCATGAGAAAACAAGCAAATACAGTAGGAAGTTCAAAGCAAACAGAGTGAAGAGACTAATTCGAAGCATAATAAGAGTAGAAGAAACAGTAGAGGAAAACATGTTTAAGCAGGTCTTTTAGAAGAAACTTAAAACAAGGTAAAATAGAAGAGAAAACAGTAAATACTTAAGAACATGGTAGAAGGGTACAGTAGGCGAAGCATATCAGATCATAGTGGAAGAAAAATAGCAAAATATAGTGAAAAAACATGTGAGAGGATAGCATAGAAAACACAGTAGAAGAAAGAACTGAATATAGAAAATACAGTAGAAGAACATGCGTATTAAAAGGAAAACATAAGAACACAGTAGAAGAACATGCGTGGTAAAAGAAAACATAAGAACATAGTAGAGACAAATACACGCAAAGAAAAGGAAAAGAAAAGCCAGAGAAACATTTTGAGCATTTTCAGAAAACCCTAAATCGGAAAGAAGTGATTTTTTGAAAGTAATTTTTGAAAGAAAAGTTGAATAAATCATTCAAAAACTCAAATATAGCATGGATACACAACAGATCTAAGAAAAATCAGAGAAAAACCTCGAATAGTTAGGATTTCGGAAGAACCCTAAAATGAGAAAGGCTTTGAAAAGGTCCGATCTGAGTATGAGAAGATCAGAATCGGGCTTAGAAGACCAGGATACGCCGGAGCAAGGCTGGAGACGGGCGGAGATCTGGGTGAAAACCTTCGAGTTCAGACCTCGAATCTCCAAGTGCCAAGTGTACAAGAGCAAAGGGAGATGAGTTTAAAACTCCCATTGCCTGATAGGCCATGGATTCCGGTGAGTTTAAGGCAGAAGACGGTGAAAGGGTGCTAGGGTTAGGAGAAGGTTTGAGAGATGAGAGGATTCAGAGGTGGTAGTTGGTGAGAAATGGCTAGGGTTTGGGTGGGGTTGGTGAATTAAAAAGGAAAGAATGAAATGTTGTCGTTGATCATTTAGGTCAACGACCTGTATTAAATAGGGAACCGGGTGGATTGGATAAACGAGTCAGGGGTCGGGTTAATTTGAGGTTGGGCTGGGTAATTTGGGATTTGAAATTGGGTTAATTGGGGGTTGATTTGGGTTATAATTGAAACGAAATAGGGCTAGTATTTAAATAGTTATTTTCCTTTTTTATTTTATAAAAATAATAAAACTATTTTTAAAAATAAATTAAAGGTACTAAATTAATTAATAATATATAAATATTAAATTAAAAATACTGGAACCAATTTCATAATTATAAAATGCAATTAAATCTTAAAATAGGTTAAAGTTGTAATTATATGCAATTTAGCTTAAAAAATACTAAATAAATTTGTAAAAAATATGTAAAAATTACCTTAGCTATATTTTGGTGTAAATATGATAATAAAATAAGTTAATCACAAAAATGATAATTTGAGGAACGATTATTGATTTTTGTACTGTTAAAATAAGGCAATAAATGGATTTAAAAGTCTTTTAAAAATTAGGAAAAAAATACTAAACACTTGAACATACTTATATATGCATATATATATATATTATTTTGAAAGTATTTTGCAGGTGAAAAATACATAGGGAAAAATTGGGTATCAATAGCTGCCCCTCTTTACTCGAGAAGAATAAAAGAGTTGTCGGGTAAACATATGATGGCCAATTTGACCGAACGAAAGGGTTTGAAGAATTTGACCGTGATCTGGTTCCTGAGCTGCCTACATATCCCTGGTCTTACAGGAATCAGGCCATATGTAGTTCAGGATTTGTTGGCGGAATATGCCGATGGAGGTTTTTCCCATGGACGGACGCGATATTCAGGTTGGGATGGATGTTTAAAGTCTAACAGGGCTGCGAGAACTAAAGCGGGATTGCTCATGCTGAGATGGCTGTTGTTCGCTAGTTTACCTGCAAATAAGCAATACAAGTGTATATTGTGTGGGAATTTAAACATGATGCAAGTTCCCGTCGGGCCATGAATGCTGTCTTTGGACGGTTAAGAAGACGTCCTCAGACCATGACGTCTTGGGCCATGAAGTGTATAATAAAGGATTTGCAGGCTATGAAATGATGTTCTCGGGCTATGAGAATGATGCCTCCGAACCATGATGTCTTTGAATATTGATATGCAAGAAATTAAAAAGGGGTCCTCAAGCCATGGCATGACGTTCTCAGGTTATGAAAATGGTACCTCCAAACAATGATGCCTTTGGACAATTTGGCGATCTTTCAGCTCAGATGCAGAAGGTGGTGATCTTTCAGCCCATGAAATGCAAGAATAAATGAGGTGGCGATCTTTCAGCCATGTGAGAAGTAAATGAAGTGGCGGTCTTTCAGCCATGCAAGATGTAAATGAGGTGGCGATATTTCAGCTGATGCAAGATGTAAATAAAGGTGGCGATATTTCAGCCGATACAAGATGTAAATAAAGGTGGCAATATTTTAGCCGATCCAAGATGGAGGTAGAGCTTAACCTCGGAAAGCAGAATGGTAGCCTTATGCAATGCAGAAAATGCTGATGGAGACAAAGCTTAGTCTCAGAATGTAGAATGGTAGCCTTATGCAATGTAGAGCATGCAGATGGAGACAGAGCTTAGTCTCGGAAGGCAGATTGGTAGCCTTATGCAATGCAGATGGAGACAGAGCTTAGTCTCAGAAGGCAAAATGGTAGCCTTATGCAATGCATAGAATACAGATGGAGACAAAGTATAGTATCGGAAGGCAGAATGGTAGCCTTATGCAATGCAGGGAATGAAAGGCGAATAGTAACAAATGTTCTTAGCTGATAGCTGATAGCTGATATTGTGGTTGCTGGGGGTGGTAACAGTGAATAGGTTTGATGGTCCTGAGAGTTGTATTTCTGAAAAGTACGAGTGTATAAATATATTCGATGATTTTGCGACTTGGGTGCCTGCATCCAAAGAAATATTGTGAGTTTTGTAAAGGGGGAAGGTTAGTTCGTATCCTCGCTGACTTTGCTTGACCTGCTCGGCTCCGTCGATACTGTGTGTATCCTTGGGGTAGCGTTGCTAAGCAAAGCAATTTTGATAATATACATGCATGATTTAGTATAATATAAATGCGTAATTAAGAATAGTTTTCCTTAGATGAACCAACGACTGCGACGTGGTTCAAGACATTGCAACTTCTCTTGCTCCAAAATTTTGAGAATCCTCCTCAAAATTCTGACTGGGCTACTGCTTCTGATGGCTGTTGATGATAAATGTCTGAAATCAATTTCGGAATTTTAAGGGTCGTCCTCAAAATTCTGCCCCAATTTCCAATAGCGGGGGGAAATGAAAAGTTTATAGAATTGTGACCGAACCCGTAGGGCTGCCTACGTATCCCCTCTTAAACGGGAATCAGGTCAGGCATAGTTCAAATTACATCATAAAGGAAAGAATGAAAGTTACACATAATATCGTTTGACTGAATCTGAATTGATCGGCTTTGGCCAAACTTCTCCGTCTATTTCTGCAAGTATGAGGGCTCCTCCTGTTAGAACCAGTGAACCATGTACGGGCCTTGCCAGTTGGGAGAGAACTTCCCTTTGGCTTCATCTTGATGTGGAAAAATCTTCTTTAACACCAGCTGCCCCGGTGTGAATTGTCTTGGTTTGACTCTTTTGTTGAATGCTCTGGACATTTTGTTATGATAAAACTGACCATGCCAAACTGCATTCATTCTCTACCCATCTATAAGAGCTAGCTGTTCATAACGACTCTTTACCCATTCTACATCGTCGAGTTCTGCTTCCTGTATGATCCTCAACGAAGGAATTCCTACTTCGGCGGGAATAACCTCTTCTGTACCATAAACCAGCATATAGGGTTTTCTCCGATTGATGTGCAGACTGTGGTGTGATATCCCAGTAAATCAAATGATAGATTCTCATGCTATTGCTTATGCTTCTCTATCATCTTCCTTAGTATCTTCTTGATATTCTTGTTGGCAGCTTCTACGGCTCCATTCATCTGAGGTCTGTAGGCTGTAGAATTCTTGTGTTTGATCTTGAAGGTTTCACACATGGCTTTCATCATATCACTGTTGAGGTTGGAGCCGTTATCAGTAATGATTGACTCTGGAATTTTAAACCAACAAACGATGCGATCGCAAACAAAATCGGCCACGACTTTCTTAGTTACTGCTTTGTACGATGCTGCTTCGACCCATTTGGTGAAATAATCAATTTCCACTAGGATGAACCTGTGCCCGTTTGATGCAATAGGTTTGATTAGTCCAATAACATCCATTCCCCAAGCGGCAAACGGCCATGGCGAGCTCGTTATATTAATCTCATTTGGAGGCACCTTTATCATGTCTGCATGTATCTGACAGCGGTGGCACTTTCAGACATACTGGATGCAGTCCGTTTTCATAGTTATCCAAAAATAACCAGCCGGGAGTATCTTCTTAGCTAAGATAAAACCGTTCATATGTGGCCCGCAGGTCCCAGCATGGATTTCTTCTAGCAATTTAGATGCTTCTTTCACGTCAACACACCTTATTAATCCCAAATCTGGAGTCTTCCTATACAAGATTCCTTCGCTGTGAAAGAAATTGTTAGATAACCTCCGAAGTCTACGCTTTTGAGTAGGGTTTGCAAATTCTTGGTATTCTCCTTTCGCCAAGTATTCCTTGATATCATAAAACAAAGTTTCCCATCTGCTTCTTCCTCAACATGAGCACAGTAAGCTGGCTGATCATGGACCTTTACCGGAATAAGATCAATGAAGTTCTTATCTGGATGTTGTATCATAGTGGACAGGGTAGCTAATGCATCGGCAAACTCATTCGGGACTCTGGGAACATGCTGGAACTCTGTCTTTGTGAACCTCTTTCTCAATTCCTGTACATGATGCAGATAAGGGAGTATCTTGGAGTTCTTGGTTGCCCATTCTTCTCAGACCTGATGTATAAGCAAGTCTGAATCCCCAATCATTAGCAACTCCTGGATGTTCATGTCATTGGCCATCTTGAGTCCCAAGATGCAGGCTTCGTATTTGGCCATGTTGTTGGTGCATGGGAACCTGAGTTTGGCAGACACCGGATAATGCTGGCCAGCTTCTGATACCAGGACTACTCCTATGCCAACTCCTTTGAAATTTGCAGCTCTATCGAAAAACATTCTCTAACCACCATAGGATTCTGCAATGTCTTCTCCTATGAACGATACCTCTTTGTCAGGAAAATATGTCTTCAGGGTTTCGTATTCTCCGTCCACGGGATTCTCGGCAAGGTGATCTGCCAATGCCTATCCTTTGATTGCTTTCTGAGTTACATAGACAATGTCAAATTCACTCAACATGATCTTCCACTTGGCTAGCTTGCTAGTGGGCATGGGCTTCTGAAAGATGTACTTCAACGGATCCATCCTTGATATGAGATATGTAGTATAGGCACATAAATAGTGCCTTAACTTCTGAGCTACCCAAGTCAAAGCACAACAGGTGCATTCTAACAGAGAATACCAGACCTCATATAGGGTGAACTTCTTACTGAGGTAATAGATGGCCTGCTCTTTCCTCCCTATTTCATCGTGCTGACCTAGAACGCAACAGAAAGCTCCATCCAATAACTCAAGTTAGAGTAACAGGGGTCTACCTGGCTCGGGCGGGACCAAAACTGGTGGTGTTGACATCTACACCTTGCTTTTGTAGAAGGCCTTTTGGCAGTCATCAGTCCATTTGGTAACGGCGTCCTTCTTCAACATCTTAAAGATTGGCTTACAGATGACCATGGATTGTGCTATGAACCGGCTGATGTAGTTGAGTCTCGGCAAGAAGCTCATTATTTCTTTCTTGTTCTTTGGCAGTGGCAACTCTTGAATAGCTTTGACCTTTGATGGATCCAACTCTATCCCTCGGCGACTTACAATGAACCCAAGTAGTTTTTCGGCAGGAACCCTAAATGCACATTTCACAGGATTCAGCTTCAGGTTGTACCTTCGCAGTCTATTGAAAACTTCCTCAAATCTTCCATGTGATCAGTGGATTTCTTGGACTTGATAATGACATCGTCTACATATACTTCGATCTCCTTGTGTATCATATCATGGAAAATAGTAGTCATAGCCCTCATGTAGGTGGCCCCTACATTCTTTAACCCAAACTGTATTATCTTGTAGTAGTACATCCCCCACGGTGTAATGAAAGCCATTTTATCAGCATCTTCTTAATCCATCCAGATCTGATGATATCCAGCAAAACAATCCATGAATGACTGTAACTCGTGCTTGGCGTGATTGTCAATCAGGATGTGTATGTTTGGCAAGGGGAAGTTGTCTTTTGGACTTGCCCGGTTGAGATCCCGGTAGTCGACACAGACTCTGACCTTCCCATCCTTCTTTGGCACTGGTACAATGTTGGCTAACCATGTCGGATATTCTACTACCTTGAGAACTTTAGATTTGACCTGCTTAGTTACTTCTTCCTTGATTTTCAAACTTATGTCAGGCTTGAACTTTCTGAGCTTCTGCTTTACCGGTGGACATGTCGGGTCTGTTGGCTGTTTGTGTGACACAATGGACGTACTTAGACCAGTCATGTCATCATACGACCAAGCGAATATGTCCTCATATTCCTTTAGAAATTCTGTGTACTCTTTCTTTTCTGGCGGTGACAAATGAACACTGATGCGTGTTTCTTTGATATTTTCTGCATCTCCCAAGTTAACAACCTCAGTCTCGTCTAGGTTGGACTTAGGTCTGTTCTCAAAGTTCTCAACTTCTTTAACAATCTCTTCTGGTATATCATCTTCCTCTGAATCTATGTTCGTTTGTTGCGTTGTCTCATTGTATGTCACAGTCATCGGTTCATCAAGATAAGTAATAGTAATGCTGTATAAATAAAGTAATGAGAGAAATAATAATAGTAAGATTTGTAAGGAAAATCAAAATGCTTTGATAAATTTCATAACTGTTTTGAACATTGGAGCTTTTATTTCGAAATAAAATGAAAGATAATGCATGATGCTTTGTTCAGCCTTGCTACCCCGAAGATTTTCGGGCTCTGGTGATTCTGATGGTCCAATTGTTGAGGCATGATCCTCGGCTTACGGCCTGTATGAAAGGGCCTTCCTCCCCCTCCCCCTCGAAAATGAAGCAACAATCCATGTTAGTATCTTCTAGGAACAAATTCCTTATTGCTGCCAGTTCTTCCTCTTCTTCCGACCCATAGATAACATCAGCTGGCTAGAAGGTCTGCTCCAAGTGTGGTATTGGCTGCTCTAGTGGATAGTAAGGACCGCGCCATGGTGGCGACCAGTTGTTGAACTTCTCCCAAGTGTACTCATATCCTAGCCCGAAAGTGGTGCCATGTTTCTTCACTTTGATAGGCTTGGCGATTCCTTGGAGGTTCTTGCCAAGTCCCTTGCTAGGTTCATATCCGCTCCAGTTCAATATGCTTTCAATGTTTTTGTCCCACCACTTGTTCTTATCGATGACGTTGACTCGCTCAATGTGGTGATAGGTTTCCCCGCCTATCTTTCTTCTACCTCCAGTTTCTAGGATGGTCTGACGATTGTATATGGGATTGCTACCGTCGTCGTGAATGATCACCTCTTGGTGATTCCACTCAAACTTCACTGCCTGATGTGGTGTTGACGCTACAGCCCCAATGGCATGAATCCATGGTCGTCCCAACAACAAGTTGTAAGACACCGACACGTCTATTACTTGAAAATCAACATCAAACCAAGTAGGCCCCATTTGCAAACACAAGCTAATTTACCCGATGATGGACCTTTGGGAACCGTCGAAGGCTTTGACGTTGATGGCCCCATCCCTGATCTCATCCATACCTTTTCCCAATGTTCTGAGTATTAACAATGGACAAATGTTGCGGCTGGACCCTCCATCAATCAGGATTCTGGTGATGAAATAATCTTCACATTGTATAGTAATGTGTAACGCCTTGTTATGACTCAACCCTTCTGGTGGCAACTCATCTTCATGAAAAGTGATCTTGTGACTCTCCAATACCTGCCCTACCATGTTTTCCATCTCTCCTTAGGTGATGTTGCTCGGTACATATGCCTCACTCAGTACTTTTAATAAGGCATTCTTATGCGCATCAGAACTTTATAGCAAAGCCAGGATAGCGATTTGCGCCGGTGTTTTGTTCAACTGATCAATGACTGAGTATTCCTTGGCTTGTATCTTTCTCCAGAGATCATCAGGCCCAGTTCTAGTAAAGCTCGGTTGACCAGAGGCCTGCTTACTTGACTCAGCCAAGTGTTCCGGAGTATAAACCCTTCTAGTTCTTGTCATACCTTGCGCCGCAACTATTTCTCCAGACTTGACTTTCTCCTTTCTTCTTGCCTTGACTGTGTAGTCCCAAGGGATGGGCTTTGTGTGGAATGGTGTTATAGATGACATTGCTACTGGTATGGGCACCTTTAATCTGAATGGAGCCTGTATTTTGGAAGGTAAGACCGCAATTTCAAATGGAACAGGTGCATTTGCCGGGGACCCAAACTCGACCTCGATCGGCACTGGCGTCTTTGCAGAAGAGGGTGATTCAAACTCAAGTGGTATGGACATGTTAACCTCAGCGTCCCCAGAAGGATGAATCTGGACTACAATTGGATTAAGGGTGACTGTTCTTTGGATCGTCGCCTTCTGTGATCAAACCGATCGATCCCTTGGGGTCCCAGTCATCCTCTACTTCAATCATGTGAACACCTCCACCCTTGTGGTCTAGTAGAGGGTTATTGCGGACATTCAGAGCAGTCTCCTTTGCCACAATAATCTTGTTATCAATCAAAGTCTGGATTTTATCTTTCAAAGAGCGGCATTCATCAATGTTATGCCCTTTCATGCCGGAATGGTATGCACATGATTTATTTGGATTGACCCATTGGGAAGGTTTTTTAGGGGTTATAGCAGGGATATGGGTAACATAACCAGCAACTTTGAGCCTTTCGTACAGCTGGTCAATTGGTTCAGCAATGGCGGTATATTGTTTGGGAGGTCTGCGATCGAAATTTGGTCGGGGTCTAAGAAAGTTTTGGCGAGTGGGAGGTGATTGATAGTGGGATGGCTGGGCATTGTAGGCTTGGTAGACATGTGCGGGTTGGGAATATCTAGGTGAAATAGGTTGGTATGCAGGAGGTGGAGGTGATTGATAAGTAGGCAGGGGAGTTTGGTAAGAAGGTGAGGATGCTTGGTAATTCGGAGTAGGTTGATTTGTGAGTGGAGGCATTGGGTAGGTTTGGTATTTGACAGGAGATTTGGTTCTTTGTGCAACCATTACGGCGCCTATGTCCCTTTTCTTGGACGTACCACCAAATTGTAGATCCTTATTGGTAGCATGAAAGGCTTCCAAGCTCGTAACCATACCACTTTTGATACCTTCCTCGATCCTTTCTCCCAGCTTGATGATGTCAGAAAATTTATGATTCTCGATCAGCATCAATCTTTCATAGTATTGCGGTTCTTGAGCCCGGACGAAAAACTTGTTCATTTGTTCTTCCTCTAGAACAGGCCTGACTTTAGCAGCTTCTGACCTCTAGTGAATGGCATACTCGCAGAATATTTCTATGGGCTTCTTCTTTAAATTCTGAATGTAGAACACATCCGGTGCATTTTCTATATTGAACCTGAATATGTCCATGAAGTCGGACGCCATACTTACCCAATTTGACCACTTCTTCGGGTCTTGGCTAATGTACCAAGACAGATCATCTCCTTTCAGACTCCTCATGAAAAGCCTCATGCAAATCCTTTCGTCCTTCCCTACTTTGACCAGCTTGTCGCAGTACGTCATCAAATTAACTCTAGGATCCCCTGTACCATCAAACATCTCAAACTTAGAAGGTTTGTACCCCTCGAGCAGTTTGACATCTGGTTGTATGCAAAGGTCTTCGTAGTTCAACCCCTCAATCCCCTTGCTTCCTTCGACACCCTGAATTCGGCTAGTCGGTTTCTTGATTTCCGTAGCCAAGTTCCTGATAAGTGAGTCTTTATCATCCAACTCGGGTGTGCTTGAAATGGTTTGAGTGGAGTGTGGCACAGTCACCACATAAATGGAGGTATTATGATGCGTATGGAAATGGTCATTTGTGGAGTTCAAAGGTTCCGTGATGAGCAGTGGAGTATTGTTGGAAGTGTGGCAAGTATTGAAGTGATGGTGAGGAGCGGGATGGTTTTGTAGTTTCAGGATGCTTTGTGGAGGTGTGGGGTTCTGAGAGTTTGGAAAATTGACATATGGGATGGTGAGGGAAAATGACAAGCTTGCCAAGTTCCGGACCTGATCAAGTTCCTCCTGAAATTTCAACAGTTTCTGCTCGAGTTGGGATGCACTTTCTTTGGAGACCTGAGTACCCTGAGTGATTTCTACCCGTTCAACCGAGTTTTCCTTTCTGATGTTGCTCAAATCTTCCATCTTTTCCTTGTTCCTGTTTCTGACGGGACTAGGAAGAGGAGTGGGTGGAGGGCACTTGTATCTTGTGGAGTAGGATGATGATGCCAGAGTGCACGAACTAACCTTTGGGGAGGGGATAAATCAAAAGTAAAAACAAAAGGTAACAAGTCAGTGAGGATTATAAGAAAAGATGTTGTGATATTTAAACACATAGTGCGAGAATGTAAATCGTGTCCTAATTTGGGAGCCTCATTGTGCCCGAGGTAGGCCTAGCGACAAATTGATTTGGAGAACCTATAATGGTAAATGCCTCATTTTATTGATAAAAATAAGATGAATCCCAAAACGACACTAGATAATAGAAATAAAATGTCACTAATGGCCATTGGACTTATTACATTTAAAGCAAAAGGAAAAGGAATCCTATCTATTTGGTCCCAGAAGGACCTTCCCCAGACTCGACATCTTTGGCTCCATCGAACAGCTGCACCAGCTCGCGAAGTCCCAGCAGCAAGTAGGCTCTGGCTAGGTGCCCACCTTCGTTTCCCTCAGAATTCTGCCAGTTCTCGATCCTTTTCCTTTCCAGTTGTACTAAACCCAGCTCCAAGTACCCCAGTCACTTGTTGGCGCTAACAGCCATGTCTTTCCATTCTTCAATCAGCTTTTGGTTGGCTTCTTGAATTTCACGATGCTCACTTTCGCATTCCCGAATTCTCTTGCACAGTTGATTGTACTTAACCTGTGCTTCAGCCTTTTCATTGATGATCCTGTGACCTCGAACAAACCTGGGTTGACCTAGACCATTGTTGTTATCTTCCAGCTAGCCTGAATAGTATGGGGAACAAACGGCGTGGTACCTATCCAGCTCAATGGCATCTCCTCCCATGATGATTTTGCAGTGCCACATGTGTAGCGATTGGCACTTGTAAAGGCTGTCATCAGCTTGGAAATCAGCCGGAAGTGACTCATCTTGTCGACCCTTGGTATTACCTGCTTCCTACCTGGCTGTCTCATGACTCGGAGAGGGACATAAGGGTAGGTTCCCCATAAACCGATAAGTATTAGAAACGGTGCATCCCTGGATCGGGCAATGAACTCCTCAGTAGGGAACTATTCGAACATCCATTTTCATATTTTCAAACAACTCTACCCATCCTTTGGCATCTTCTGGTTGAGCAAAGATGTCGGGCATATAGTTCATTCGCCTTGGCTGATGGAAGGCAATATGATCATCCCAGTCCCTACGCTGAAACTCTTGTCGATATTCGCCCTTTTGGAGGTTCTCCAGGAGCCAGATTTGGAGTAGCAAGTTGCAACCCGCAAAGTGTTTGGCCCCTCGTTGATAGTTTTCCAGGGCTTGGTACATTTCTACAACTATCATGGCCACTAGGTTAAATGGTTGCCCGCCAATTCCCTCCATTAAGGTTTTAGTGACATAGCTAGCCTGGTGTGGATCCTTGCTTTCTTCATAGGGAATACTATCATCCCTAGGAAACAGAACATGAACACAAAGACCCTTTGGTGAATATACCCCAATGATGTAAGGGCAAACTCATCAGGATAAGTACGGTAGGATTTGCTGTGACTGTACCCCTCATAAAAATAATCGAAAGGAATGTAGGATTCTTTCAAACATATCAAGTCTGGATTCTTGTTTAGACCCATCATTTTGAGAAAACCTATACCCTTGCGATTTTTTGGCATTAACAAACCCGGAGTCTCCCATGGGATACCAGCCAGTCCTCCTATCTCTTCTAACAAAGGTGCCATTTCGATATCCCCGAAGCAGAACACAGATCTATTGCCATCCTAGTACACAGTAGTAGCTTCTATGATTTTGTTGTTGGGTTGGATCTCCGGAAGGGAAGGTAAATTTCCTAAGTATCTCCGGACAAGAGCCTGATCACTGGAATGGAGATCTTCCCACCAATTTAACAATTTCGGGTGGATGTTGGTGACCATGCCGAATCTGGGGACTTTATGCCTCATTTTCTGCAAGACAAAAGTGTTAGGCCCTTACCCCCACCAGACTCGTCTATTAAATATCAATAATTGGCATAAAAGGCATTTTGGTTCTCCAAATAAATGCACAAAACGTGGTGGTGTCCGTTTGGGTTTCAAGGAAACCCAGTGGACTTTAGACAAGGCTATCTTAAAGAGTCATTATGCGGACAACATAACTGACTCGGCTAGGTTTGACAATGATGCAGAGTAAGGTTTCTATGGGGTATTAGACTGGTACCTTTGAGCAGACAACTCAAGAGGGAAAGGCACGGAACCGTTGACTACACCATTGATCGACTAATTTTACCGCAAATATGCCTTTGCCGGATTTAGGGGGTGATAATATCAGAAGGGCGCAACCACTCATTATAAGCGTTGCTATGATGTTTTGTTTGGCACGAGTGGAATATGATGTTGAATGTGCAGTTACAATAATTAAACAAGTTGTCACTTATTTGCACGTTCATAAAGTAATAATTACAACAATTCCTCAGAATTTACAATGGTAATAAAAGAAAGTAGTAAAGGAAGGAAATAAAGAAATAAAGGAAAGAAACAAAGAGCCAAGTTAGTTTTGTAGTAGAAGAGGGAAATAAATACTTCAAAACATTGAATAAAGATATGTAAAGAAACGCAAAGCCACAAATAACATGAAATGGTAAAAGCCTAAAGAAATCCCCAGCAGAGTCGCCATGCTGTCACGCCCCCTTTTCCTCGCGAAATCGAGTTTATGACATTGACAACTCTTTTAACGGGTATTAAAAGAGAAAAGTCGCCACCTAATGATTAAAATGCATTAGGACACTAAGAATAGTTTGATTTAGAAAATCAGAGATTGGGTAAGGGCTTGAAATTATACCGAAAGGAAGGTGATGGGCACCCCTCAGGATCCACTAGTGTAGTTCCCGACCATACTATAGTTGTGACTTTAAGTGCAAATAACAAGTAGGCAAGTAAGAGTTTCAAATATGAGGGGGTTTTCACATAATGGTTGCAAATAGATAAAATTAAAAGAAATGAAAGGCAAGCTGAAATTTGAGAAAAACAGTTTGAATTTCTGAAAGTAAATAACAAAATGAACAAGTAAAGGGGGGGGGGGGTCCTAGGTTTATAAATAATATGGATCACATCAATGCATTATCCGGTAATACTCCTCAAAAGAGGGGTTACACGTGGCATTAGCGCACCATTCATCATATCCATATCTACCCTTTCCCACCTCGTTAAGATATTACAACGCGGGATGGTCTTGTTTACTTATTGCATGCTATTACCCGTCCCAATCCTATCAGTCCCGGAGGAATTTAGGACTACTAATCCTAAAGGGAACGGATGTTGGGCCTTTATGGTTTAAAAAAGGACAAAATTCTAAGGTGACAAAAACACATACATCAAATCTGGGGAAAGCACACAAACAATTAGAGGCTCAAGGAGGCCTCCTTAAATCAAAGAAAACATATAGTTTATCATGTCTCGCACGTACTGATTAAGGTCTGATTAAACTTAAAAGGTTGAGGCAGACTGATTTATTACTTATTTCAGATAAGAAATCCGAATCTGTAAGGCCCCAAATTTTTTTTCCGAGTAATTTAAGATTTCATCGTGCCAAGGTAGGCTAAATTATTTTATCTCATGTGCAAATAAGAATTTATGATATTATAGATATCAATTGGATATGTTAATAAGTGTATAAGTCTTATTATAAGTGAATTGGGGTCTAAGGAGAGGCCTAAGTCTAAGCCAAGTTGGAAAAATTCATATTAGACGAAAGTTGTAAAT
>MU685910.1:0-26177 GCA_026770625.1 Nicotiana glauca | reverse complement strand
TGTTATTGTTATGTTTATAAAAAAATTGGTTAATGGAGTTCATATCCTATAAATGGCTTGGTTATTAAGTAATGAGAATGAGGGGTAACACGTGGGATAGGAAAGGCACCCAGGTCCGCTTGACTGGGGATACCCGGTCGAGTGCCGGTCATGTCCCTCGAATTTGGGGCGTGACAGAATCAGGCCTGCCTATTGGTTGTAATTAGCAAAATCTGATTTAGTTTACAAGTTTACCTTATGGCTTGCCTAAGTGTTAGGCGAAACCTATAGGCATGATATCTATTGATAAAAGAAGTATGCTGATTTTAGGAAAAGAAATTGTCAGTTAATTAGGAAAGGCGAGTTTTGGTAAAAGAGTATAAGTTCTGCAGGCATTATTGTTACTGATTTTAGACTTATAAGTGAGTGAAACGATTCAGATTTGGTTTATAGTTCCTATAGGCATGCTTTATATGCGTTGTTGATTTTAAACAATTTTACAGACGTAGCAAGAGTGCAGAAATCCTATGGGCATGATATCTAAATACTGTTAGTTATTTAAACCCTATAAACATGTTTGCCTAGTGACAGATACATATGCAGGATTTAGATTTCTGGTTAACTAGGAACATAGTATCCATATGAGATGAATAATTCCTTATAGACATGGTATCTATATGTGAGATGCAAAATTCATTATAGACATGGTATCTATATGAATACAGAAACCTATAGACATGGTATCCATATAATGCAGAAGTGCAAAAAACCTTATAGACATGGTATCTACCCTTTGCATGCATGTTTACCCCTCCCTTTTCACTAATCACCCCAGAAATTTATTACAAAGTTATTACAGTCAAAAAGTAAAGTGAAGAAAATACATCAAAAATTGAAAATTACAACCAAGGAGAGCCTAATTCAGACTTCCTGTCTGAAGCATGAAGTAAACCAACTCCAAAGATCAAGATCCAAAGCCTTTCTCTTATTTGGATGTGTCAGAGTTCCCTAAGAGTCTTAAATGGACTCCGGGCAGTGCTCACACCCAAATGCATTGCAGGATTAAGTCATAGTGAAGTGTGGAAGGGCCAGCCCTCAAGTGTCCAAGTTCAGAGGGAACTTAAGGTCCCAAGGCAAGGCTCATAGGAGGGGGGCAGAACTTAGAAACTAGGAAAGAGTGCAAGTGCAGAAAGGGAATTGTGAAAAGGGGAAGGGGGAAGTGGTAGAGAGGCAAGGACAGGCAAGTGGGCATACCTAGCGATAGGAAATGCTGGCACACCCCACAAGCCTGTTAGAACACATTGTTTTAGAGGTAGGATCCCCTATGGGATCAAGTTCAAACCATGGACAAAAGCTTGCATATTGCCATGTTTTAAACTATAACTCTAAGCACATAAAGGGAAACATGTAGCAGGAACTCAACACTGAAACAAGCAAGAAGAAGTTAACATGCTAGTTAAATATCTAACTCTACAGCAGTAGAAAGTATACATGGATACGGAAAGATATATGTAAACACATTGAGGGTGATGCTAAAGCTTAAATTAGAACATACCAGTCTCAAAGAAAACAAGTAGAAAATCAGTAGTCTTGTAAAGCCAAAGTGCAAACAGGAAGTCAAAATACTATAAGTATGAGTTTAGAAGAGAATGTGAGATTGTGAAGTCTGAAGTGTGTGTTGGTGAGAAGGGGTTGTGCCTTTTTTTTATAGTGTAGAAGGCAAGAAGAAATAAGGTAAGAGAATAGTTTGAAAATTGATTGTCAATCAATTACACAAGGTTTCCCTTTAATTTAGGGGTTCAGATTTTAAACGGGTAAAACTAATTAAGGAAAGAAATTAATCAAATACTTTATGCAAAGAAATAAATTAGGGGTAAATACATAAAGGTTATTTAAGGACAGGGTCTTGACAGTACACGATTGTAACATTTAAGGAAAGAAAATCAATTAACAGTCAAGAAATCAGAAGTCAAAGATTTTGTATGAATGAACCAAGTCAGAATGATGGAAAAGATTTTAATTCAATGAAAAGCAGCAAACAATCAATTAAACCTTTTTAACAGGAATTCCAAATCAATCACTAACTTGAAAACCCTTTTGAAGAAAGATTCATCACATATAAAAGCATACAGATACGTTAAACATGAAAGAAAGATTGTCATGCCAATCAATAGAAGAGTCTAGGGTAGAATAATTTTAAAAAAAAGGTTCAACATTGTATGAAAACAAAGGGGTCCCTACTCAGGTCAAAGACTCAAAAATTAGCCTGAAAGAGACAAGGGTTCTCAAATAGAACCCTAGTTCAATCACATGATCAAACATCGGTAGAACCCCCAAATTCTAGGGTTTCCACCTCGAGTCAAGTACAGAGATGAGGAGGCAAGTAGTCTAAACAGGCTCTGAGATTTATTTTAGAAACTCATGAGAAAACAAGAAAATATAGTAGGAAGTTCAAAGCAAACAGAGCGAAGAGACTAATTCGAAGTATAATGAGAGTAGAAGAAACAATAGAGGAAAACATGCTTAAGCAGGTCTTTTAGAAGAAACTTAAAATAAGGTAAAGTAGAATAGAAAATAGTAAATACTTAAGAACATGGTAGAAGGGTACAGTAGACGAAGCATATCGGATCATAGTGGAAGAAAAATAGCAGAACATAGTGAAAAATCATGTGAGAATATAGCATAGGAAACATAGTAGAAGAAAGAACGGAATATAGAAAACATATTAGAAGAACATGCGTGATAAAAGGAAAACATAAAAACACAATAGAAGAACATGCGTGGTAAAAGAAAATTGAGCATTTTTAGAAAACCCTAAATCGGAAAGAAGTGATTTTTTTGAAAGAAAAGTTGGGGAAATCATTCAAAAACTCAAATAGAGCATGGATACACAACAGATCTAAGAAAAATCAGAGAAAAACCTCGAATAGTTAGGGTTTCGGAAGAACCCTAAAATGAGAAAGGCTTTGAAAAGGTCTGATCTGAGTTGGAGAAGATAAGAATCAGGCTTAGAAGACCAGGATTCGCCGGAGCAAGGTTAGAGACGGTCGTAGAACCTTGAATCGGCGGAGATTTGGGTGAAAACCTTCAAGGTCAGACCTCGAATCTCCAAGTATCAAGTGTACAAGAGCAAAAGGGAGGCGAGTTTAAAACTCCCATGGCCTGAGAGGCCATGGATTCTGGTGAGTTTAAGGTTGAGGACGGTGAAAGGGTGTTAGGGTTAGGGGAAGGTTTGAGAGATGAGAGGATTCAGAGGCGGCGGTTGGTGAGAAATGGCTAGGGTTTGGGTGGGGTTGGTGAATTAAAAAGGAAAGAATGAAATATGGCCGTTGATCATTTAGATCAACGACCTGGATTAAATGGGGAACCGGGCGAATTGGATAAGCGGGTCAGGGGTCGAGTTAATTTAAGATTGGGATGGGTAATTTGGGATTTGAAATTAGGTTAATTGGGGGGTTGATTTAGGCAATAATTGAACTGAAATAGGGCTAGTATTTAAATACCCATTTTTTCCCTTTTTATTTTATAAAAATAATAAAACAATTTCTAAAAATAAATTAAAGGTACTAAATTAATTAATAATATATAAATATTAAATTAAAAATACTGGAACCAATTTTATAATTATAAAATGCAATTAAATCTTAAAATAGGCTAAAGTTGCAATTACATGCAATTTGGCTTAAAAAATACCAAATAAATTTGTAAAAATTACCTTAGCTATATTTTGGTGTAATTATGAGAATAAAATAAGTTAATCACAAAAATAATAATTTGAGGAACCATTATTGGTTTTTGTACTTTTAAAATAAGGCAATAAATGGATTTATAAATCTTTTAAAAATTAGAAAAAAATACTAAACACTTGAACATACTTATATATGCATATTTATGTTATTTTGAAAGTATTTTGCATGTAAAAAATATATAAAAAAAAATTGGGTATCAATACTGAGTTTACATACTAAAGGGGAGGAAAAAGAAGGAGCAGAAGAAGAGGAAGAAGAGATGATAAGTCCACGAGGAACCTTCATATACACATCCTCATGAAAGTCACCATGAAGGAAGACATTGTTAATATCTAGTTGAAAAATATTCCAATTTCTTTTCACAGCTAAAGTTAAGAGACATTTAATAGTAGTAAGCTTAACAACATGAGAGAAAATCTTATTATAATCAACACCCTATTGTTGAGTGTCACCTCTAATGACTAATCTTACTTTATATCTTTAAATGGAACCATTAGATCTATGTTTAATTTTATAACCCACTTACAAGGGATAACTTTCTTGTGAGGAGGAAGAGCAACTATATCCCAAGTGTGGTTGGCATGCAATGCCTCAAATTCTTTCAACATCGCTGCCTAAGCAGGATGAGAGGCTGCCTATTGATAGTATTGATGCTCATGTGCATGGATGTCAGAAGTATATAACTTGGTAGAAGAAGAAACAGGTTCAGAGGGTTGAACATGGGAGCATACATAATCTGAGAGATAGTGAGGAGGATTGACAGTTATGGATGACTTTATGATAGGAAGAGGTGAAGAAGGAGAAGGAACAAAAATTGGAAAAGAATCAGGAGGAGAGGATGGAGAAGAATCAGGATGAGGAGAGGAGGATACAGGTGGTTGGAAAGGAGAAGAAGGAGCAGGGGAAAATGGTGGGTTTACGGAGACAACAGGTGAATGAACATCAAAAAAAGGGATGCGGATGAGGGATGATAGTAAAAGAAGAAGGATAAGTAGAGTTATAAGGAAAGATTGACTCATAAAATACCACATCTCTGGAGCAAAAGACTGAATAAGAATCCAAGTTAAGGAGCATGTAGCCCTTCTTTCCACAAGGATAGCCAAGAAAAATAGCTGCAATAGATCTAGGTTGAAACTTGTCCCTACCAGGCTTGGGAGAAAAAGCATAAGCTAGCACCCAAAAGATCTTAAGTGAGAGTATGAAGGAGGAGTACCATGGAGTTTTTCAGAAGGAGAAGTATGCATTAAAATGGTGAAAGAAAACCTATTGACAAGATAAGTAGCAGTTAAAACACATTCACTCCAATATTTCAAAGGGAGTTTTGATTGAAACAGTAAAGCCCTAGAGACCTCTAAAATATATTTATATTTTCTCTCAACTACCTCGTTTTGCTATGGAGTATGAGGCATAGAAGTCTGATGAAGAATTCCACTGTCTGAAAAAATGTCTTACATTCAGAACTCCCCCCAATTCAGAAGCATTGTCAGACCTGAATGTCTGAACATTAGAATGAAAATGGACCTTAACCATGGAAACAAAAGCCTTTAAAATGGGGAGAGCATTACTTTTACAAGACAACAAGTGAGTCCAAGTGACTCTAGAATTATCACCAACTAAAGTGATAAAGAATCTAAATCAATTGTATGTGCCAGTGCGATAAGGTCCCCATATATCAATATGAACTAGTTAAAAAGGAATAGAAGAGTGAGTGGAACTTTTAGGAAAGGGCAATCTCTGTTGCCTAGCCATTGAACAGACAGAGCAATGAAAATGTTGCTTAGAAGAGAGTTTATCAGACAAACAAGAAATAGACCTCATTTTGTGTAAAGGCATGTGTCCTAGTCTTTGATGCCAAAATACATAAGTTTTATTGCCAGTATTGGAGGAAATACAAGAAGCACTATGATCTTTCAAAGTAGGAAAAGAAATAGAATTACTAACACAATTAGAAATATGGTTGACAATGGAAACAGAGGAATTACACATATTTACAAAAATGCAAGAACTAATTGTAGGAGAATTAGAGCAAGAGATTGGAGCTGGTGAAGCATCAGGATGCAAAAAATACAGCACTTTTGTAGCTTTAACAATTTCCAATGGCCTCTTCAGAGAAGGGGCCTGTAGTAAACATGCAAATTTGGTGAGAATTGCATAACAATCAAGTTGAATAAGCAATTTGTGAATAGAAATCAGATTAAATTGAAAAGAGGGTACAAGAAGTACATTGTGTAAAGTAATATCATGTCTTAAATGCAAAGAACTGGTAGATATAACTTTCACTCTGTACCCATTAGGTAGAGTACTTAGAAAGTGAGCAGGTAAAGGTTGTAGATTGTGAAGAAAATGTTTATATGGTGTCATGTAGTTTTTTGCACCTGAGTCCAAAATTCAAGAATTTACATCTAACTATGATAAGTCACACACATGAAACTCAGGACTACTAACTACAAAACAACATATACCTGGAAAATGTCATAAACAACATTTTCACCAAAATGGCTCTTAGAGTTCAAAATAGTAGGGACTGGAGGAGGTCTGATATGAACATGCTGAATCGAAGACATGATTTGCTGATATTTTCCCTTAGTGAAATCATGAGGTGAAGAAGATGAACTCCCAGGTTGAGTTGGAACATTTGCACCCTGAACACATGAAGCTGAACCCTTCCTATTCTTGGTAAACTTAAAATTCTTGAGGATATCCATCTAACCTGTAGAATTTATTAACTGTAAGCCAAGTCTTCTTACAGTATTTGCATGAAACAGTTGATAAAGGTTGCCTCTTGGGCTCAAATTGAAGCTTTTGAAGGAAGTTCTTATTGTGTGATCCTTGACTGACTGATGCAGATAATGATGCAAAATCATTGGAGAAACTAGGAACATGATGTTCATCATATTGAATCATAGAGTATGCTCTACTGATTGATGGCATGGGAAACATGATCATGATGTTAGATTTATAGGAGGAATAAGTGTCATTTAAACAACTGAGAAACTGGAATAGTCGTTGATCTTCTAGAAGTTTAGGCAAAGCACCACAGGTGCAAGTTGGCCTACATAAGATGCATTTAACTCATCCCATAAACCTTTCATCCTAGTAAAATATGTAGCTATATTTGAGGATCCCTGAGTTGTTGTACTTATCTCCCTTTGGATTTGTATATACTTTGATCCATTAGACTGACCAAATCATTCATTAATGTCTGTCCATATGTCTTTAGCTGTGTTAAATCCTACGAGGCTAACAGAAATATCTCTGGTTAAGGATTTAGCCATCCAAGCAATTAACATGCCATTACATCTTTCCCAAGCAAAGTAATAAGGGGAATCAGTTGGGGGTTCCTTCCAGTAATAACTCCAAGTTTGTTTTAGCTGATAAAGCAACAAGCATAATGTGATGACCCAAAGGGTCATCTTGTGATTTAGAATCTAAATCTGGGTTCCGAGGCCTTGAAAATCTCATTTTCCTTCTCCTCGTTTTGTGCATGCAGTCCAGACGTGTTTCCGGAAAGCCTTCATGTGAAATTTAAGAAAAATATAGAAATTAACCTTTAAAATTAATTAAAGTTAAATTTGGTCAACATTTTTAGTAAACAAACCTAAACCCGTGATTTGACGATTCCGTAGGATCCGCAATAAAATATGGGACTTGGGCATATGCCCGAAATCGAATTCCGATGTCCCTAGCCCGAGAAATGAATTTTTGAAGAACATTGTTTGCTGGAAAATATAAGGATTTTTGGAAATGGAATAGTGTGTAATCTCGTTGTTATCGGGCCCGTATTTTGGTTTTGGAGCTCAGTATTGGTATGATATAGTATTTGAACCTTATCTGTGAAATTTGGTGAGAAAGGGAAGATATTTGATATAATTCGGACCCTTGGTTGAAAAAAATAAAATTTTCAAAGTTCTTAAGAATTTTATGAGTTTTGGTGTTAAATTAGTGGTTTAAGATGTTATTTTGGCAATTTGATCGCACGAGCAAGTCCGTATAATATTTTTAGACTTGTGTGTATGTTTGGTTTAGAGCCTTGTGGGCTCGGGTGAGTTCTGGATAGGCAACGGTGTGAGTTTGGACTTAGAAAAAAATTGTTGTAGCATCAGGTATTTGTTGCAGGCTCTGGTCTCGCAATTACGAGATCAGGCTTCACAATTGTGAGCCGGTCAGGCTTGGCAATTGTGAGGGGCTTTATCGTAATTGCAAAGAAGTTGTGACAAATTGTCAGGGGCTTTATCGTAATAGTTCGCATTTGCGAAGTCAAGAGGGAGGGTCAACCTTCGCAGTTGCGACAAATTATTCGCAATTGCGACAGTAGCAGACATGCAGCATGTTCGCATTTGCGAGCTTTGCAATTGCGAAGCTCCTGTCGCAAATGCGACATCTGTAATTGATCAAAACATCACTTGGACGGGATTTTGAACTCATTTCTCAAATTTTCAAACCCTAAGCTCCCATAGGCGATTTTCCAAATGAGACTTCTTCCCCAAAATTATAGGTAAACAATTTCTAACTCATTTTCTTAAATCTATTTCATCCTTTTACATGATTTCATCTCAAAATCTAGTGGTTTTCATGGGAAATTGGGCATTTTTGGGTAGAATTTAGGAATTTCAAAATTTGGGGATTTAGACCTCAAATTGGGGTCGGATTTCAAAAGCAATTGCATATTTGGGTTCGTGGGTGAATGGGTAGTCGGGTTTTGGTTCAAACTTTGAGTTTTGACCAAGCGGGCCCGGGGTCGGGTTTTTGACTTTTTGGGGGAAATATTGGGAAATCTATACTCATGCATTAGAATTGGTTTATTTAGCGTTAATTGATGTTAATTATTTAATTATGCATAGATTCGAGCAGTTTGGAAGTGGAAATCAAAGGAAAACCGATAATTGAGGCTTGATTTTTGGCCGTGGAATCGAGGTAAGTGTTTGGTCTAACCTTAGCTTGAGGGAATAGGTGTTGTGTCTTAATTGCTACGTGTTGAACAAGTCCTATGATATTTTCTTGGTATTTGATCATTGTTGAGTATTGACTCAAGTTGAGACTTATTTTGTGAAGTTAACTTTTGAAACGAGATTGGTTATAGTTGATTCCCTTGTCGGGATTTTATTGTTACTATTGTTTGGGTAAGGAAGAGTGTAAAGCACGAAGGGTGATGCCGTGGACAATATTGCGAGAGAGTGTTTGATGTCGTGCCATATTCAGTGAGTGTTCATGCACGAAGGAAGATGCCGTGCCATATTTCTATGAGTGTTAATGCACGAAGGGTGATGCCGTATCATGACTATGAGAGAGTAAAAATACGAAGGGTGATGCCCTGCCGTTTTTGATGACTTCTATGGTGAGAGTAAAAGCACGAAGGGTGATGTCGTGCACTTGTTACTGTGTTATCATTTCTGTCGATTCAAAGTGGATATTTACCTTGTTTCTCTACTTTATTACTGTTAGAATTTGACATTCCTCTCAGTATATTTCCCTTTCCCGTCTTTATCTGGTTAATTCTGTTATTATTGTTTCTCATATATGACTTAACTACCGAGGTTTATATGATTGTCATGTCCTAGCCTCATCACTACTTTGTCGAGGTAAGGTGCGGCACTTACCAGTACATGGGGTCGGTTGTACTGATACTGCACTCTGCACTTTCTGTGCAGATTTCGATGACGGACCTCGTGAGTTGATTTTGGGTTGCTGCCTTCAGTCCACCGGGACTCGAGGTAGATCTGCAGACGTTCGCAGACCCCGGAGTCCCCTTCCTTCTATTTTATATTTCCTATCTCATTTCATTTCGAGAACAATTGTATTTTTCTTTTAAACAAATGTTTGTAGAAATTCTTAGATGTTTCTGAAATTGTGATAGCAGATCGTTGGGTAGACTCATTTTAGAACTTGAGTTGTTATGAAAATTCAACCTTTAATACCGCTTACCTTTATTTACTATTTATTTCTATTTGGGTTAATAATTAATGCATTAGAATGTATCTGTTGGCTTGCCTAGCTTTCATGAGTAGGCGTCATCACAATTTCGACGGTGGAAAATCCAGGTCGTGACAAGTTGGTATCAGAGCACTAGGTTTCCTAGGCCTCACAATTCAGGAAAAAGCTCAATAGAGTCTGAGGGATCGGTACGGAAACGTCTGTGCTTATTCCAGAGGCTACAAAGTTAGGAACAACTTCACTTATATTCTTCTCTGTCGTGCGATTTGATTTCTCAATGCTAATTGAACTTCTACTCTATTCTTACGCAGGTGGTGAGAACATGTGTGAGCTTGCCCTATATATGAATTATTCCTAAAAATTCAAACAAAATGATTTGTTCTTGATTTTTATAATTTTTGTGAATTTTGGTGTCATTTTGTGTTAAGTGTTTGCATTTTATTTGTGCATTTTTAATTCATATAAAATACAAAAATACGCATTTGTATTTAAGTTTTAATTTCATTTTTAGTATTAGTTAGGGATTAATCTGTTTTAGAATAGGAAGTGAAGAAAATGACAAAAATAGTTCACTTATGCATTTTTATTGTTTTAACTGTGAAATTATCGCAAAATAGTTATTAAATAAATTTTAGGCATTAATTAGTTTTAGCTTCATTGTTAGTTTAATTTTGCATCTTTGTAAAAATTAGAAAAATAAATACAAAATTACAAAATAAAAAAAGGAAAAAGAAAACGAATTAAAAAGAAAATAAAAATACAAAAAAAGAGTGGCTTGAATTAAAGGCCAAATTTGGGCCATTTTGCACCCAACCCACCAGGCCCAAACGGTCCAGGCCCAAACGGTCCAGGCCCAGGCGATTTCCCAACCCGGTCTGATCCCAAGAGGGACCAAACGACGTCGTTCCGCGTCCTTAAATCTGAGCCTCTCATTTCTCCTGATCCAACGGCCACAATTAGGCATAAAGAATTAAATAAAACTGTTTGAAAATTAATTAAACCTTAAAACAAATATCCCTTACATCGTACCTTGTCCCTACTCACCATCATCCGTCGTCCTCCACCACCCCCACCCCAACGCCGCCGGCCGAAAATCGTCGCCGGCGGCGGCGGAGCCCCAAACGACCCAAAAATTTCACCATCGACTCATCTCTCCTTCCTCTTTCCATTTCCACGCCTGAAATCCCCTGAATCATAGTTCAACTCTTCGAATCTTCAAATTGATTTTTCCGGCCAAGTCACAAATTTGTCCAAAACTCCCCAAATTCATACCCCATAGTCCCCATGGTTCCCTCAACCTGAATCCCCAGCCAAAAGCCGTCAAACATCTCTGATTAAGTTCGAATTTCGGATCTAGGGTTTCCGAATTTTTAGCTCGTTGGAATCTCAATAACTTGGATGATTCTGATTGATGCTATAAGTTTATTTTCGACAAAATAAACTTATAGTATTAATTAAATTCAATTCCAGAAATCAAATCAAGTCGAAACGTGAAGCCAGTAAGTTTTGAGTTTTTCCTTTATCTTTGTTTAAGTTCTTTGTTGCTTGTATTCGCGTAAGTGTTAATTGCTAGTGTAAATGTCGTTTAGTTTTTGGGTTCCGATTCTGAAATTAGTTGTGTTTTGATTGCTGGTGTGATTTAGTCTGAGTTGATTCCTGATTCTAGCTTAGTAAACGTTTTAGCTTAATTCTGATAGTTTAATCGTGATTTGTGATTTTTCTGTCAATTTGGTAGTATGTTTTCATCACAGTTAATATTAGTTTTAGGTTTAATTCTGTTAGTTTAATTGTGCATTCTGTAATCGACAGTTCTTTTATTAGCTCTTTTATTAAAGGTGATTGGTTATAGTTGAATTAATTAATTGGGTTCTAGTTAAAAGGGGCGGGTTAGATTAGTCTAATTATTTCAAATAAGTTCAAGGGGTATGTTGGGCATTCCTAGATGGAAAGAAGTCTGTAGGTCATACTAGAATAATTTGGATTCTTCTAAAATAGGATTTTAATGCATATTTTCACAAGTTAAGGGATTGTCTTGGGAAACAAGTTAAAAACTGAAGGACTAATATGAAAATAAAGAGGAACTAATAGGAAAACAGAAATGTGAGGGCTGCCCCATCTTTGCCTATATAAAGCAGCCCCCAATACCTTAATAAACAAGTTTGGAGCCTCAAGTTTCCCCCCAAAAAAATCAATCTTCAGATTTCTATTAAGTTTTTGAATTTCAAATTCCATCCTAGATCTAGGCTTTCAAAAGAAAAGGCCAAAAACAATAGAAAACGATCAAAAAATAAAAAAAAACCTAATGTTTCGTGGAGCTGAAAAAAAACCTCGATTGTTTCATTGAGTTTTATAGAGTTTTATTGATTTCTAGCTCATCTCTAAGTCTGAAACAGTAGCTCTTCATTGACAAGTTGAAATGAATCGAACTTGGTTTTAAATCTCGATTCCAAATCTGTTGAGTTATTGTTCGAGTGAACTTTTTCTTCTGAGGTTGCTGGGTATCGTTCTGGGTTTGAGGTTGGGATTTAACTAACATTTTGGTCGAGTGATTGCTATTTTGTTGCTGCTGACTGACTATCTCCTTTTCCTGTTCTATTCACATCCAGGTATGCTCTCGAATTGTGATGGAGCCGAAGTTTGCTTGAATATGAAGAAACTTGTGAATATGAGTCAAATTGGAATAAACAAATCAGTTTTTTAAACCATTGTGTAATTTCATTTCATATTACTGATGTTTGGTTCAGTTTGTCATGAAGATCTACCATGAAAAACTATCGGTTATTTGCTAAGTATGGGATATTCATTTGGTTTTAGTAGGCCTGTGATACTTATTGAATTGTTAATTGACTCGTGTTGCTTTAGGTTCATTTCAGTTAAATTTAAAATCAGTAGGTGTTTGGATTGTTGATTCATGTATTAAGTAGATAATTGTAGCTAAGATTGCTAACTGTTACTGGGAAGTCTAAGTTAAGGGTGATTGTTGCTAAAATCATGCACATTATTTTGTTTGTTTAAAAGGTTGAACGTAGTTATTTGAGCTTGACGATTAGCTAATGTTAGTTCTATTTTGTTTTAAATTTTATTCTGCAGCTTTGTAATTATTCGTTTCTCCTTCAATTAGTGCTTCTGTAGTTTGCAATGGTTATTCTTTTATTAATATTACCTAGTCTTGCTTTTGTAGCTTCATATCTTATTGGTCTTAGGTGAAGAAGTTAATGTTGCCTAGTTTTGCTATTCTTTTGTCATTGCTCATGGATAATATAGCTAGGAATGCACGTTTCTGTTCAATCAAAGCTCAGAATTATTTAGTTTTGTGTTATGATTAGGTGCCTCATATTTGATAATTAATTGAAGAGATGTTGACCGGTCTTTTTGCTGTAGAATCATTTGGGGTAGTGAACTATAAAGGATTAAATATCTGTAGGTGGATGATCTAAAATTTGACCTTGATGCCTCCAACTTATCACAAATTAGTATAGGACAATATTATAAACACTCATAGCCTCATTTAAGCGTTCTTAATCCTTTAGAAATCGAGATGAGCCATTTAGCAAATTCCATGACCCTCGCAAAGTTGCAAACGCGTAGTTGCTTAGGCGCGTTATTTTAATAATATTACCTTCCTAAATACGGGTGCACATTTATGTGATCCAAATCCAAATCTCAATGAAGTCGAAATGTGTCAAAAGCCACGGGTGCACTGGTGCAACGTGGTTCGAGATGCATTTTCATGACGTTGCAATTCTTACCAAAAATAATTATATAATAGAAGCGGGCTATTAAAAAAAAGCACATAGGTTAGAACATGTTTTTTTTTTAAAATCAGATAAAATCAAATGCAACAATTGAGCGACCGTGCTAGAACCACGGAATCCGGGAATGCCTAACACCTTCTCCCGGGTTAACAGAATTCCTTACTCGGATTTCTGGTTCGCGGACTGTTAACAGAGTTATAATTTTCTCGGTTCGGGATTCAACCGGTGACTTGGGACACCATTAATCTCCCAAGTGGCGACTCTAAATTTTAATAATAAATCCCATTCCGATTGTTCTTTAATTGAAAAAACTCCCTTTATTATACCCTTCATGGGGTGTAGTAGTATGAAAAAGGAGGTATAACAACATGTACAGCTTTATCAGCCGATTAGCATCCATATCCCCTAGTGGCAGCTCCTACGAGGGGCAAAAGACAAGGTCGAGGCCGTGCTAGAGGCCGAGGCAGGGGCAGGCTCAGCACGGAGAAGTAGCACCAGCGGTGGAGCCTTAGGTAGAGTTTGATGAAGAGGCTCTAGCCTAGACCGTTCCAGTAGGGCCAACTCAGGTTCTACAGGGGTTTATCGCTACCCCGTTACTCCAGGATGCTCTGATCCGTCTAGTGGGCCTTATGGAGAGTGTCGCTCAGGCATGTATAGTTCCTGTAGCACCAACCGTCTCTCACGCTGGGGGAGGGGCACGGACTCCCTCTACTCGTACTCGGAAGCAGATGGCTCCCCAGTTTCAGACTGCAGTAGCTCTGCCAGTTGGGGTAGCTCCACCGGGTGTTGTAGCTCAGACCGGTGATAGAGCAACTATGCCTTTTGATCCTCTGTGGAGATTGGACAGGTTCACCAAGCTTTTCACTACTACCTATGGTGGTACATCTTCAGAGGATCCCTAGGACTATTTGGACAGCTGTCATGAGGTTCTAAGAAACATGGGGATAGTGGAGACCAATGGGGTCGACTTTACTGCTTTTCGTCTGTCAGGTTCCGCCAAGAATTGGTGGACTGATTATTGTTTGGCTAGGCCTCCTGGGTCACCTGCTTTGACTTGGGACCAGTTATCTCAGCTATTTCTGGAGAAGTTCCTTCCTATCACTCAGAGGGAGGACTATCGGAGGCAGTTTGAGCGTCTCCAGTAAGGTTCTATGACTGTCACTCAGTACGAGACCAAATTTATTAACTTGACCCATCATGCTTTTTTTATACTTCCCACCGAGAGAGATAGAGGGTGAGGAGGTTTATTGTGGGACTTGCTCAGTCTAGCAGATTTCATATGGCTAAGGAGACATGGAGTGATATATTTCCAGGATGCAGCCAATGTGGCCAGGCGAGTTGAGATGGTTCTATCACAGGGGAGTGGTTAGGGGTCTGACAAGAGGTCTCGTCTGGAGGCAGGGATTCTTTTGTTATGGGCCATCCTCCCAGGCCGTTTCATTCAGCACTTCAGGCTTCTCACGGTGCTCCAGGTGGTCGTGGTTCTCACATGCAGTATTCTGATTAGCTATCCTATAGTTCACCACCAGCTCCTATCAGTGCACCTCCACTCCAAAGTTTTTAGAGTGGTTACTCCAGCCGTCAGGGTCAGTTTCAGGGTCAACAATTTCAGCAGCCGAGGTCTTGTTATACATATGGTGATCTGAGGCACATTGCTAGATTTTGCCCTCAAACATCAAACATTTCTCAACATCAGGGTTCTCGTGCCATGGTTCTGGTACCAGGTGTTCCACCTCCCGCCCGGACAACTAGAGGTAGGGGTCAGGCAACTAGAGGCGGAGTTCTAGGTGTTAAAAGGTGGAGGACAAGCCGTTAGAGGTGGAGGCCAACTAGCAGGAGGCTGTCCTAAGGATGTAGTTCAGAGTGGTAGGGACTAGCCCCGATGTTATGCTTTCCCAGCCAGGCCTGAGGCTGAGGCATTTGATGTTGTTATCACATGTACGATTTCAGTTTGCAGTAGATATGCTTCAGTTCTATTTGATCCAGGGTCTACGTACTCCTATGTGCCGCCATATTTTGTTACGTATTGGTTGTGCCTCATATTTCTTTGAGTGCTCCTGTATATGTGTCCATACCGATGGGTAATTCTATTATCATAGATCGTGTCTATTACTCGTGTGTGGTTATTATTGGGGGTCTTGAGACTCGCGTAGATATCCTACTTCTTGATATGGTCAATTTTGATGTCATTTTGGGGATGGATTGGATGTCACCTTATCATGCTATACTGGATTGTCATGCCAAGACTGTGACTTTAGCCTTGCCGGTGTTACCTCGATTGGAGTGGAGAGGGGCTCCTGGAAGGAGTCTATGGATTCTGTGCCAGTTGTTCGGGAGTTTCTAGAGGTATTTCCTGCAGACCTGCCGGAGATGCCACCCGATAGGGATATTGACTTTTGTATTGATTTGGCTCCGGGCACCCAGCCTATATCTATCCCGCTGTATCGCATGGCCCCACCAAAGTTGAAGTAATTGAAGGAGCAGTTGAAGGATTTGCTTGATAAAGGTTTTATTAGACCCAGTGTCTCGCCCTGGGGTGCGCCGATGTTGTTTGTTAAGAAGAAGGATGGATCGATGAGGATGTGTATAGATTATCGGTAGTTGAACAAAGTCACCATCAAGAACAAGTATCCATTGCCGAGGATTGATGATTTATTTGATCTGCTTCAGGGTGCCATAGTGTTTCGAAGATTTATTTGAGATCTGGCTACCATCAGTTGAGGATTAAGGCATCCGATGTCCCTAAGACAACTTTTTGCACTCGGTACGGGCATTATGAGTTTCTAGTGATGTCATTTGGGTTGACAAATGCCCCAGCAACATTTATGGATTTGATAAATCGAGTTTTCAAGCCCTACGTGGATTCCTTCGTTATCGTTTTCATTGATGATATCTTGATCTACTCCCACAGTCGGGAGGAGCATGAGCAACATCTTCGAGTCGTTCTCCAGACTCTGAGAGACAGCTAGTTATATTCTAAGTTTTTGAAATGCGAGTTTTGTTTGAGTTCATTTGCATTCTTGGGTTACGTTATATCAGCAGAGGGTATTTAGGTGGATCCTAAGAAGATCGAGGCAGTCAAGGACTGGACTAGACCTACATCAGCTACAAAGATCCGGAGTTTCTTGGGTTTGGCAGGTTATTGTTGTCAGTTTGTAGAGGGGTTTTCATCTATAGCAGCCTCGATGACCAGGTTGACCTAGAAGGGTGCCCAGTTCATGTGCTCGGACGAGTGTGAGGCGAGCTTTCAGAAGCTCAAGACAGCTTTGACTATGGTGCTGGTGTTGGTATTGCCCACAGGTTCAGGGATATATACAGTAAATTGTGATGCATCCCGTATTCGACTTGACAGAATGGCAATGTTATTGCATATGATTTGCGTCAGTTGAAGATCCACGAGAAGAATTATGTAGTTCATGATTTGGAGCTAGCAGCTATTGTTCGTGTGCTGAATATTTTGAGGCATTATTTATATGGCATGTCGTGTGAGGTGTTCATGGATCACAAGAGTTTGCAATACTTGTTCAAGCAGAAGGAGCTAAACTTGAGGCAGAGGAGGTAGTTGGAGCTATTGAAAGACTATGATATCACCATTTTGTATAATCCTGGGAAGGCCAATGTAGTGGCCGATGCTTTGAGTAGGAAGTCAGCCAGTATGGGCAGCCTTGCATATATTCCAGTTGGTAAGAGGCCACTTGCTTTGGATTTCAGGCTTTAGCAAATCAGTTCGTGAGGTTCGATGTTTCTGAGCCCTGCCGTGTTCTTGCACAATCGCTCATTCTTCATTATTTGAGTGTATCAGAGATCGGCAGTATGATGAGCCTTATTTGCTTGTCCTTAGAGACACAGTGCGGTGAAGGTGCCAAGCATGTTACAGTGGGAGATGATTGAGTTTTGAGGATGCAGGGTCGTATTTGTGTGCCTAGAGGAGGCCCATAGTTTTCGGTACTCTATTCATCAGGGCGCCTCTAAGATGTATCAGGACTTGTGGTATCATTATTGGTGGAGGAGGATGAAAAAGGATATTATTGAATATATATCTCGGTGTTTGAAATGTCAGCAGGTAAAGTACGAGCATCAGAGACTTGGTGGTTTGCTTCAGAAGATTGAGATTCCTGAGTGGAAGTGGGAGCGTATCATTATGGATTTCATTGTTAGACTCCCACGGACTCAGAGGAAGCTCGATGCATTATGGGTTATTGTGGATAGGCTGACTAAGCCAGCGCATTTCATTCCTGTGGCAGTTTTCCTATTTTTCAGAGCGATTAGCTGAGATCTACATCCGGGAGATTGTTCGTCTTCATGGTGTGCCGTGTCTATCATTTCTGATTGGGGCATGTAGTTTACCTTGCATTTCTGGAGGGAAGTTGAGCGTGAGTTAGGTATGCGGGTCAAGTTGAGCACAACATTTAATCCTCAGATGAATGGACAGTCCGAGCGTACTATTCAGATTTTGGAGGATATGCTCTTAGCATGTGTTATTGACTTTGGAGGTTCGTGGGATCAGCTCTTGCTGTTAGCAAAATTTTCCTACAACAATAGTTATCAGTCGAGCATCCAAATGGCACCCTATGAGGCATTATATGGCAGACGGTGTCGGTCGCCGGTTGGATGGTTTGAGCCGGGAGAGGCTCGGTTGTTGGGTATAGATTTAGTGCAGGACGCCTTGGATAAGGTTAAGATTATTCAGGATAGACTTCGTACAGCTCAGTCCAGGCAAAAGAGTTATGCCGACCGTAAGGTTCGTGATGTGGCATTCATGGTCAGAGAGCGAGTGTTGCTTTGGGTGTCACCCACGAAGGGTGTAACGAGATTTAGGAAGAATGGCATGTTAAGTCCTAGGTTCATTGGGCCTTTTGAGATTCTTTGGAGGTTGGGGGAGGTGGCTTACGAGCTTTCGTTGCCACTAGGTTTATTAGCAGTGCATCCAGTGTTTCATGTGTCCTTGATTCGGAAGTATCACGACGATCCATACCACATGTTAGACTTCAGCACTGTCCAGCTGGACAAGGATCTAACCTACAAGGAGGAGCTGGTAGCTATTCTAGACTGGTAGGTTCGTCAGTTGAGGTCGAAGAGTTATCCTTCGGTTGGTATTCAGTGGAGAGGTCAACATGTTGAGGCAGCTACTTGGGAGTCCGTGTCCGAGATGCGGAGCCGATATCCCCACCTTTTCACTGACTCAAGTAATTTTTTATGTCCTTTCGAGGACAATCGGTTATTTTAGAGGTGGAGAATGTGATGACCCAAAGGATCATCTTATGATTTAGAATCCGAATCCGGATTCCGAGGCCTTGAAAATCTCATTTTCCTTCTCCTCGATTTGGATGCGCATTCCGGGCACGTTTTCGGAAAGCCTTTATGTGAAATTTAGGAAACATATTGAAATTTGCCGTTAAAATTGATTAAAGTCGACTTTGGTTAGTATTTTTGGTAAAATATGGGACTTACGCATATGCCCGGAATCGAATTCCAAGGCTTCTAGCCCGAGAAATGAATTTTTAAAGAAAATTATTTTCTGGAAAATATAAGGATTTTTGGAAATGGAATAGTGTGTAATTTCGTTGATATCGGCCTCGTATTTTGGTTCAGGAGTTCGGTATAGGTTTGATATAGTATTTGAGCCTTATCTGTGAAATTTGGTGAGAAACGAAAGATATTTGATATAATTCAGACCCTTGGTTGAAAAAAATATATAGAAATTTCAAAGCTCTTAAGAATTTCATGAGTTTTGGTGTTAAATTTGTTGTTTAAGATGTTATTTTGGCGATTTGATCGCACGAACAAGTCCGTATAATATTTTTAGACTTGTGTGCATGTTTGGTTTGGAGCCCCGAGGGCACGGGTGAGTTTTGGATAGGCCACGGAGTGAGTTTGGACTTAGAAAAAATTTGCTGTAGCATCTGGTATTTGTTGCAGGCTCTGTTCTCGCAATTGCGAGATCATGCATCGATATTGCGAGCCTGTCAGGCTTGGAAATTGCGAGGGGCTTTATTGCAATAGTGAAGAAACCCTGGCCAACGACAAATTGTTCGCAATTGCAGCAGTGGCAGACATGCAGCAGGTTCGCCTTTGCGAATCCTGTCTTGCATTTGTGAGCTTCGCAATTGCAAAGCTCCTGTTGCAAATGCGACATCTGCAACAGATCAAAACATCACTTGTGTTGACATCCAATTTTGTCCATCCTTTCTTTCAATTAATTTTCTTGAGCTTTTAAGTTATTAATAATTTATACACGTTACTTTTACTACTATTGTTGTTACTTTTGTTATTACTACTACTATTAATATTAGTATTAGTATTAGAGTATTATTATTTTCATTATTATTATTATTATCATTATTAATATTATTATTATTATTATTTTATAATTATTATTATTATTATTGTGAAGGTTATTATTATTATTATTATTATTATTCATTCATTACTTCGTTCATTCGTTCCTATCGCTTTTTGTGGAAAAAGCATATCATTTTCCTTTATTTAGTTAAAAAGTAATGTTTGTTTTTCAATCTTGCATTTTCTAAATATTTGTTCCAAGAACTTTAAAGTTTTATACCTATCAATTAATGTAATGGATATTTATATGCATAGTATTATATAATATAGTTGTTAAAATATTTTATTAAAGTTAGAAGCCCAAAGAAATACTAAGAGAAAGGAATTTCAGGACTATTTTAGACCCACAATTTCGTCCAAATTAGCCCAATATAACCTACTATACTAGCCCAATCCAAAATTAAACTATTTATGCATTTCAAAATATCTCTAATTAATTAAATTTAATACTTTACCTATATTCCATCACCTCTGAGCGTTTGACCTACCTGCCCCACACTCTCTCTCTTCGTTCTCTTCCCAAATTCACGAGACTCCGTTCCTATTTCCTCTTTCTTGCTCCAAAACACCACAAACCTCATAACGACAAGCTAAAGTCTCACCATTTTTGGAAATGCATTCAAGGAGTAGCAAATACTTTTGATCTTTGACCAAATCAAGAGCAGATCCTCTCAGTCTGTTTCTGCTATGGCCTCAACATTCGAATTGGAACGGCCATTTTGACTTAGGATTCAAACTCTACTCTAAAAATCCCGCCCAAAATCATAAGAACCCTAGGTTCAGCTTATAAATAGTGGTGTTGGAGAATATTTAGGGGAAGGGTTCAGCCGCTGCCTTTACCATTCGAAACAAAACTCGGAGCCGCCGCTCATTCCCCTACAGACGCCTCCTTTATCTCAAATACTACTAGTCGCAAACCCTTTGAAACCCAAGCTTTCTACAAAATTTCTTTTTCGTCCTGCTCGAAATTGAGGCATAAAAGAGCAGAAACCTTTTCGTGTTTGCTTGCCGAAGTTTAAGCTGATTTGCTGATTCGAGATCCTTGCCCTCAGTTCACTGCCCTTAGCAAGGTAAATCTCGATCATTTTCTTATATATCAGCAAATTTATGAGTTAAATGTTAGTAACCATGATTTAGAATTTGATTCTTTTATCTTTAAATCTAGTTATGCATTCATGATATGCAGTATAGATTTTCTCTTGATTCTGCTTGAAATGTTTTTGTTAAATTATGTGATACAGAGTCACGTTAGAGGGTTTTCCTTTATTTTGCTAAATTATGTCCATTGTGCTTTACAACAGAAAGTTGATTTTTTTTACTTTTTTTATGTTCTAGAGACAATGCTTTAGCTAGAGAATATCTTACTCTTGTTGTTTGAGTATATGTTATTAGAGCGAATATACATTTATATGTTTAGCAGTCTTAGTATTAAATTTTATTTCGACTCTTTTATTTTAGTGCTTAGTGATCTTGAATGTAGGAAGAGAAACTGTTTTTGCATAGAGTTACTTTGTGTTGTATTTCCTTTTCAAGTTGGTGCATCTCAAATATTTAGCAAAGTTTTATATAGAAATCATATTCATATGGATAAATTTCATGTTCCATGTCATAAGTTCCTATTATTCATAGTTTAGAAATAATGTTGCAGTGACCACTTAGTTAAGTTAATTGAAAAGGAGGTTCGTAAGTTGTACCTAAACTTTGTTAAACTTGAACTCTAAAGTCGGACTTGTGTAAGCCATTCTCGTGAGTTTGTGACTTAGGCTTTAGGCTTATAATGTCATTTCTTCTACCCTTGTCTTCTTTGTCACATGCCGATACTTCTATGTCATATGGTAGCAGTGAGATAAGTTTATTTCTTATTTTTGAGTCACTCAAAATGGCATACCGATCATAATTCATATGTATAATCTGAGTTGAGAATCTTCCATGCACAGAAACCATGTCTTTTATGATGTAATAATTGCCCCCTTACCTAACTGAATGGCATAGGCGCCATTAGTCATAACTAGCTTACCACTCAAATTTTAATTAAAGTTTATTGAAAGGTGCTCTTTTGATTAATTTTATGTTCTAAAAGTAAACACCCCCTGCTAAAAGCTTCTCTAGAAAGGCGAGAAATTACGAATGAAAAGAATCAAAAGTCCCCGTTCTTTAGGGAGCGGTCAACATGCTCCTCTTGTGATTTATCATTTATGACTTAAGCTTTCAGACCATTAGGATTTTTTTCCCACATCCAAACTATTGGTAATAGCATAATGAGCATCTGATTGTTAGAGCTATTCTGTTAATTTCATGTCGACAAGGTCGACAAAAAACAGTGATTATACCCCATTTTAACAACTTGGATGAGATTTTGAACTCATTGCTCAAATTTTCAAATCCTATGCTCTCATAGGCGATTTTCCAAAGGAGAGTTCTTCCCCAAATCATATGTAAACGATTTATAACTCATTTTCTTCAACATATTTTATATTTTTACATGATTTCATCTCAAAATCTAGGGTTTTTCATGGGAAATTGAGTGTTTTGGGTAGAATTTAGGAATTTAAAAATTTGAAGATTTAGACCTCAAATTGGGGTCGGATTTCAAAATCCATTGCATATTTGGGTTTGTGGGTGAATGGGTAGTCGGGTTTTGGTTCGAACTTCGAGTTTTGACCAAGCGTGCCCGGGGTCGATTTTTATCTTTCTGGGAAAAATATTGAGAAATCTATATTCATGCATTAGAATTGGTTTATTTAGCATTAATTGATGTTAATTAGTTAATTATCCATAGATTCGCGCGGTTTAGAAGTGGAAATCAAAGGAAAAGCGATAATTGAGGCTTGATTTTTGGTCGTGGAATCAAGGTAAGTGTTTGGTCTAACTTTAGCTTGAGGGAATATGTGTTGTGTCTTAATTGCTACATGTTAATGTTGAGTAAGACGTATATGTGTGGTGATGAGTATATATATGTTGGTGTCGAGCATGCAAGTGTCTTATACTGTGACTCTTGTGACTCTTATTATGTATTGTTCATGTATTATCCATGTTGAACAAGTCTTATGATATTTTCTTAGTATTTGATCATTGTTGAGTATTGACTCAAGCTGAAACTTATTTTGTGAAGTTAACTGTTGAAACGAGATTGGTTATAGCTGATTCCTTTGCCAGGATGTTATTGTTGCTATTGTTTGGGTAAAGAAGAGTGTAAAGCACGAAGGGTGATGCCGTGCACGATATTGTGAGAGAGTGTTAATGCACGAAGGCTGATTCCGTGCCATATTCAGTGTGTATTCGTGCACAAAGGGTGATGCCATGCCATATTTCTGTAAGTATTAATACACGAAGGGTGATGTCGTGCCATGATTATGAGAGATTAAAAGTACGAAGGGTGATACTGTGCCGTTTCTGATGATTTCTATGGTGAGGACGAAAGTAAAAGCACGAAGGGTGATTCCGTGCACTTGTTACTGTGTTATCATTTGTGTTGGTTCAAAGTTGATATTTACCTTGTTTCTCTACTTTATTACTGTTAGAATTTGACATTCATCTCAGCATGTTTCCCTTTCCCGTCTTTGTCTGTTCAATTCTGTTATTATTGTTTCTCATATATAATTTAACTGCACAGGTTATATGGTTGTCGTGTCCTAGCCTCGTCACTACTTCGCTGAGGTTAGGCTTAACACTTACCAGTACATTGGGCCGATTGTACTGATACTGCACTCTGTACTTTCTATGCAGATTTCGGTAACGGATGCTGTCTTCAGTCCACTGAAGACCCGAGGTAGATCTGCCGGTGTTCGCAGATCCCGAAATCCCCTTCCTTATGTTTTAGATTTCCTGTCTCATTTCATTTCGAGAACAATTGTATTTTTCTTTTAAACCAATTTTTGTAGAAATCCGTAGATGTTCGTGAAATTGTAACACCAGATCGTTGGGTAACCATGTTTTAGAACTTGAGCTTTTATGAAACTTCCACCTTTTATACTTGCTTAGCTTTATTTACTATTTATTTCTATTTAGGTTAATAATTAATGCGTTAGAATGTATCTGTTGACTTGCCTAGCTTTCACGAGTAGGCGCCACCACAATCCCGACGGTGAAAAATTTGGGTTGTGACATATATTTTTCCTCCAAGCAACAAAACCCGACCATCTAACGGAGGAGAGGCTAACAGAGTATTAGGATTATCAGATGGATGAATGTAAAAGGGATGAGAGGGATCAACGTAGAATACAGTGAAACCATCAGAACTCGACGGAGGAGATGCATGCGCAATATCAGATATAGATGTTGGAATGGTACCCATCACAATTACAGGATACAAAATATGAAACAATAATTTCTACTATACTGAGCAAAATCCCCAAACCGCTATCGTACATGAGATACCTAGGTCAAGTGAGAATTTTTAATGTAAAACTGCAATTCACCATGCTACTTTAGCAGTTGATATCTAAATTGAGCTGAATCAAGGCTGAAATTTAGAAAAATTTCACTTTTAGAAGAAAACTTGGAAAACCTAATTTTCCACCAAATGAGAATTCCACCGGAGAACATTTTTGAGGGTACCATCGATCGATTGCGGACAGTGAAAGCTACGTATACACTATCTCTGTTACCAAGTTGATATACAAAATTGGCAAATCACTATTAAAACTTGTGAGCTAGAACCCTAAATTCGGTTGAGAGAGAATGAATGAAAGAAACGAAGAAGTTTTCTTATTTCAGATATTACCAAAAGTAATTACAAAAATTAGTTTTCTAGAATCTTCACTATCTATATTACTACTATTTAGAAGCGGTAGTAAGTAGGACGACGAAGTCCTGCTTTAAGGTTATTTTTGGCATTTCAAAACTTTAAGGAAAGCCAAGCAACTTCCTCCCGTCGTGTGTATTTAGACACAGGGGTATTAAGTATTTTTGCACAACTTTTGTGTTCTTGCGCTTACACGTGTGCTGAATCTTGGTGAGTAAGCGGATATTTGTCGATGTTTTCTATGAAATTTCATTGGAATTTACTCAGATTCATCATCTGTTCTCCTCTCTATCTTCTATCGAGTTTTCTCCATGGGCCTTTCCTGAATTTCTCAATAACAATACATCTGCTGAGAATTTCTTTGCCGTTCGTCTTTACTCACCGGTATTCGCTTAAAACTGGTAGGAGTTTAAATTAGAGATTTCTATTTTCCTATTTTATTTCTCTCTTCTTTTTTTGGGTTCCATCTGATTAGGTATTTTCTTTTTGAGATACCCATTTCATATCATAGACTGAAACACTTCTGAAATATTTGGTACTAAAGAACTCAGCTTTACTGATCTTTAATAACAACTTATTTTGCATATCCTTAAGTGCAATTTTTTGATCTTTTTTGCTGAATCGTTGTAAATGGTATGGGTAGGAGAATGATTATCATCAGGTTTTGAATAAATCAAAAATTTGATGAATGCCAACTTCATCGCTTGAGATATCATGTTCATTAGTTATAATACCTTGCGAATTTTCTTGATTTGTTGAAGGCATCAAAAAAGAATCGACTGAGATGTATAATCAGTCAATATGTTGCTTTTAGAGATTATTTTATAAATAAGAAAAATCATTCACACTTGGAACCCTGCCTTTATCATTTCCACCTTTGTGCTATGGCTTTTGATGTTTTTGAATTGGAATTCTATTGAAAAATGTAGTCAATTGAGATTAATGGCCCAACACGGTGGAACTAGGGTAGATATTTATATTGTCTATGTGCCAGTTTTATCCTTGGAAAAAGGTAAGGAACACTTTATGTTGAGGACTTACTAGACATTTCTCACCAACTAAATTGTGGCTTTGTATTCTTATCTTCCTGCAATTTACCATGAAACTTTCATCTGCATTTTTTCTCAGAAATTTTCTTTCAATCTTCTTTCTACGTCTATATGTTCTTCGCTTCACTTTCAGTTTCAGCTATTGTGCCTCTGTGACTTTTTGGCCTTTTGGTGAGTACAGTTGTTCTGTCGTTATTGCACTTAATTTTTCCCTCTTTATTTCCCTGCTCTGCTTGATTACTTATACTCGCGTTCTGTCATTATTTCAACTCTTATTCTCCGCTTGTTTATATTTAAATTTATTTTGGGCAATTTGTAATAGGTACTAATTTTGCTCCAACAACATTAATTTAGGAAGATAGGGTAATTGATGTCTCCATTTTACTATTGTTATTTGCTTATTTTTGTACTTTAGAATATTTACTCTCTTTCTCCATGTGCTGGATATTGATTCTTATCAATCTTGGACTACATTGAAACAGATGCATTCTCGGAATAAAAATAGCTCTTCCTACTCAGTAGAACGAAACGCAGAAATAAATTTCAGAAGGCTTGAGAAGTATAAGCAAATGGCATCAACTGAAAAACAGGCTCTACTGCTACAACGCCGACTACGAGCAAAACAATC
>MU685909.1:5175-38355 GCA_026770625.1 Nicotiana glauca | reverse complement strand
CACCCAAGCAGACTCGAGCTTGAACTCAAAGGGTTCTGAAATTTCTAACAAACCATCATCCAACCCAAAACCAATTGATCTAGCCCTAACTCACTTGAAACCAACCAAACATCATTTCTGGAACTTCAAATTAACGGAAAACTAAACTGGATAAATGTAGATCAATCTAAAGTTGAGATCCACCTAGCTCTTCATAAAACAGTAGTTTTTTTTTTTTGGTTTTTGAAGTTTTATATTGTTTCTGGTTTTTCCTTTTGAAAAATGCTAAAATCTAAAAGGATTTGAATCTAGAATGGAGAATTGTGATCTGAAATTTTGAATTTCAGATCTGACATTTGGAAGATTTTTTTTTTTTGGGGGGAATTATTTTTTGGGTTACAAACTTGTTTATTAAGGCATTGGGATGCCTATTTATAGGCACAATTAAGGGGCAGAATGTTCTAGACATTTTACTCTTTTTCCCTCCCATTTAATTTCAAGTATTGCATATTAAGCCTTCAATTCCTAACTTGTTTCTCAAGTTACTACCCTAAGTTTATTGAATTCTACATTAAAGCCTATTCTAGAATGTTCTATACCCCTACAATTCCTATACTACCCCTACTTTATTTCAGAATTTACCATTTCTCATAAACTTGCCATTTTCCTATGCCCAAACTATCCCTGAGGTTCTCTAAAATTACTATCAGACCTACCCTTGGAGTTCCTTGCTAATTACCCCAAAATGACTAACCCATTACATTTATCACAATCAATTATTCAACAGAGCTGAAATTCGACTTAATCCAAACAATTCCTAGAGTTAATCTCATCACCAGTCTAATTACCAATAATCAACACAGATCAAACCTAAGGCAAAACAGGATTAATCGACTACAAAGAACAACCATTCAAATGAGAAAAGCCCTGTCGATTGAAAAAGAACACTTAAACTCTAAACCTAAAATCGAGGATCATGTATTAATCTCAGGTTCATATCATCAATTATCAATACAAAACCAATCAGCGAAGAAACAATCAAGCGATTAATAATACAATTTGAATTTGGCTTGGGCCATTATGAAGAACAAAAAAAATGGCAAGAAAATTTTATTCGTAAACTTGAAGGTTTCAACAGTTTATAATATAGATTTAATAACCTATTTCGGTCTGCACGACTTAACCTACAAACACGAGAACAAACTAGAATCCACGCAAATGATCAGAAGAAAGCAAAAGAAGAGGAAGGAAAGAAAAAATTATACTATAACAACGGGATAGAAGAAATACCTATCAAAAACCCGGACAGAACCAACGAAGACCTTCGATTTAACTCCCTGAATAATACCACCCACTTGTTCTTCACCGGGACCAAACGAACTTCGGATTTGAAATCTAAATAAACACTGTACTCGTTCGCAGGAAGTGGAACGATGGATTTGTAAGGAGGGAAGTCCAGTGGCTTTGTAATATCAATTTGGGGTGATTTGAGGCGGTGCCGCCACCGGAGAATCTTGTGGCGGCGCTAGGGTTTATGATTTCAATTTGATTTTTGACGAGTTAAGCTGTGATTCGGAGGGAATGGCTTGGATATTTGGGAAGAAGAGACGGAGGGGCGTTTGGGGTGTATTTTTGGGACGGATTGGAGTTACGCCGCCGCCGTGAACGAATTCCGGTAGGCGGCAGCGGGTGGTTGATGGCGGCGCCTGGTGTGAAATCACAGGGGTGTACAAGGAAAGGGTCTAAATGCCTAGGGTTTTGTTATAATGTTTGTTATATCTTTGTTAATGACGGAACTCATATGGACCGTTGGATGAGGGTAATTGATGGCTGAGATTTAATGATTTAAACGATGTAGTTTTGATTGAAGGGGGGGTGGACCGGATTTGGGGCATTTTGGGCTGGGCATGTGGTATTAAATTGGGGTTTGGGCTGGTTATCCAACTTGGAATTGGCCCAAAACTGATTGACTCTCTTTGTATTTTAATTTCATTTGTTTTCCTTCTTTTCTCATTTTTATTTATTGCTTTCATTTTGTATATATTTTTGCTGATTTTATAAAAATGTAAAACCAATACCTAACATAATTCGAATTTGAACTATTTAACTCCTAAAAATAAAATGTTAACAATTAACCGTGCAACTAAACTATTTTTGTGATTTTCTCATTTTTTGTGAAATAACTAACTTTCTAATTAAACCTAAAAATATAGAATTAAATTCTAAATGCTAATGCAACATATTTTTTTATATGACTTAACATGCACAAATAATCAACACGAAATTCACAAAAATTGTAAAATAAGGAAAAATCTTTTGTTTGAATTTTATGGGAATAACTCATATATAGGGCAAAAATTACATGCTCACAGGACGGTCCCGGAAGTTCGGTAGAAAAATATAGGCCTCGGGCATGTGCCCAGAGTCGAATTCGGAGGTCTAGAGCCCGAGATATGAATTTTTCCGTGAAATTGTTAAGGAAAATGAAAATAAAAATTGATTAAAAGACTATGGTATCGGGCTCGTATTTTGGTTCCGACGCCCGGTACGAGTCTTATATATTGTTTAAGTGCTTTCTGTGAAGTTTGGTCGAAATCGGACGTCGTTTGACGTGTTTCGGATTATAAGTTCCAAATTTCAAAGTTTATGAAGTTTAGAAGAAAAATCATGAGTTTTGAGGCTTGATTCTAAGAACCAATATTAAAATAACAACAGAATTTAAATAGGCAGAAGACTGAATTACAAAGTTTTAATAATACTGCTAATACCAATCCATAGCAAAGCTACCCAAGACTAGTGTCACAACTTCACAGACTATCTAGGAGTACTACAAATAAAGGTCTGAAAGAAATAATGCAATACTGTCTCTGGAAATACATGAAAGAAATAGGAATAATAGATAGAAGGAGACGCCAAGGCCTGCGAATGCATGCAGGACTACCTCGAGTCGCCTGATGAACAAGAAGCATCAATCTTACTACGGTCCAAAAGCTATAGCACTGGGATCTGCACAAAGAGTGCATAGTGTAGTATCAGCACAACCGACTCCGTGTTTTGGTAAGTACCTAGCCTAACCTCGGCGAAGTAGTGACGAGGCTAGGACCAGACTACCAAATAAATCGGTACAGTTAAATCATATATATAGAAAGTAATAATAAAGGAAACTAGAAGTTTAAGATGGGAAGGAGACATCATGTGGGGGAATGTCATTTACCAATAGTAACTCAGGAGAAAAGTATAAAGAACAATTTAAAATTCGCAGCAACGAAAATAAGGAAACCTTAACAAATCAATAACCATTTTTATCCTTTATTATTGCGGCACGCAACCCGATCCAAATCATAAAACACTGTTGCGACGTGCAACCCGATCCATATATTATATTATTATAGCATGCAACCCGATCCATAAATTATATTATTGTGGCGTGCAACCCGATCCAAATATAGTATAGTTGCGGCGTGCAACTCGATCCAAATATAATGTTGTTGCGGCGTGCAACCCGATCCCAATATAATATTGTTGCGGCGTGCAACCCGATCCCAATACAATTCAACACCAATCACAAAAGAGTCCTGACAAGGGAATAATAAGGGAACAACAATAACCCGGCAAGGGAATCGACAGTATAATTAAATACATCCCGGCAAGGGAATCGGCTATAACCAAACTCGTTCCAATATTTAACTTCACAAAAGAAACCTCAACTAGTACCATTACTCAACCATAAGCAATTCCCACGAGAATAATCATAATCCTTGCCCAACACAGAGAATCAACAACTTAGGCATTTGTAGTACTTATATAGAACACAACGACTTCAATTTAAGACAGGGCATGTTTGAAAATGACGTATAGATACTCGTCACCATGTCTATACATCGTACTCAACAAATAACACATAGCAAATAGGACTTGACTCCCAATCCCTCAAGCTAAGGTTAGACCAAACACTTACCTCGTTGACACGAACACAATTCACGTCTCAACTATCGATTTACCTCTTGATTCCACCATCAATTTACTCGCATCTAGCCACAAGTTACTTCATTACATCAATAAATGCTAAATAAATCAATTCTAATGCATGAATTAGTTTTCTAAAGTTTTCCCCAAGAAAGTCAAAAATTAACCCTAGGCCCACATGGTCAAAATCCGAGGTTCGAACCAAAGCCCGATTACCCATTCGCCCATGAACGCAAATATATAATTTGTTTTGAAATCGGACCTCAAATCGAGGTCCAAATCCCCAAAATTTGAAAAAACCTAGGTTTTACCCTAAACACCCAATTTCCTCAATGAAAACCTTTGACTTTGAGTTGAAATCATGTGAAAAGATGTTAAAGATTAAAGAAAACCAGTTAGAAACGACTTACAATCTATTTGGAGAAGAAATTTTCTTTGGAAAATCGCCCAAGAGAGTTTATGTTTTGAGAAGATATGAAAAATAGCTGAAAATGCGTCTAAGTGTTAATTAACTGGTCTCTGATATCGCAATTGAGACCAGGGTTCGCAATTCAGAAATCTGCTACTCTCACATTTGCGACAAAAGTTCGCATTTGCGAACTCGCAATTGCGATTGGGAAGTCACAATGTGGGATCATTGCTTCAAGTATCTTAGGACATGTAAAGCAGCCTACAGATGTGGCTCCCTTGGGGATGGCATAAACTGTCACAAGTGTTGGACACTATATGCTATGTCCAATCTTGTGTTGGTGAGTAGAGTCCCTTCTCCAGCTTTCAACTTGATTGTGGAATCAAGAAGAGATGACACAGTGGTGTAGCCTAAGCAGTCATACTCCTTCAACAAGTCACTAGTAAACTTTCTTTGAGTCTGATACAATATCTCTAGACCCAAGAAGTAATGTAATATTCCCAAATCCTTGATCTTAAACTGGTTGTGCAGGAATGTCTTCAATTTTTCTATTTCTTCAAAAATATTGCCAATCAGGATCACATTATCTACACACACTGCTACAAACACCACTGCAGTTCCTTCCTTCTTATAAAATAGTGAGTAGTCACTTGTTGAGTGCTGAAAAGCTTTTGAACATAAAAATTCTATCAACTTGTCATACCATTGTCTGCTAGCTTGTTTGAGCAAATATAGAGATTTTCTGAGCTTACACACCAGGCTATTGTCATCTACTATCAAGCACTGTGGAATCTTTATGTATACTTCTTCATGTAAGTCCCCATGGAGGAAAGCATCACTTACATCCAACTGGTAAAGACTCCATCCCTTTTTACTAAAATAGTGACTAATGTCCTAACTATGGTAATCATCACCACTGGAGAGATGTATCACTATAATTAATACCTACTTCCTGAATGTAACCTTTCACCACAAGTCTTGCTTTGAATGTCTCTATGCTTCCATCAGCTTTGTGGTTGATTTTGTACACCCACTTGCAACTTATGGCTTTCTTTCCTGCAGGTAAGTGAACTAAATTCCAAGTATGGTTAGTGTGTAAGGCCCGAAATTCCTGTGTCATAACTGTCTTCTATGCAGGATTCACAGTTGCCTCCTCATAAGAGTTTGGCTCACAGTCATATGAAATGTTCCTTAAAAGCAGCTGACTTTCATGGTTAAAAATGTTGAATTCAACATAATGTTTATCAACAAATAATATAGTAAGTGAAGTTTGGTTAATTTGGGAAGTGCTAGGCTGTAAATTTGGCATGGAGCAAATATATTCCTTAAGGTGTGAAGGAGTTATGTATATTCTGATGATCTTCTCAATTGTGGAAGATCTGATTAGTTGGTGGAATCATCATTCCGTTGTGCATGCCTTTTAGGTGAAGTAGTAGTTTGGCTTGTAGTGGTTAGGTCTTCAACTGATCAAACAGTATGGGTAGGTGAGTTATTAGATGAGACATTGGTGACAGAATCTAAGGAGGGTGCATTCATATCAGACATGCAGTCACCTCTCAAACTACAAGGGTCAGGATCAATGGACATTGAAGTGGAATATGAAAATTATTTAGGAAAGCTATAAGAATTGGACTTTAGACTCATGACCGAGACATATTGAGCAGAGGAAGTATAGGCCACTTCTTGATTTACCAATCTCCAGAGGCCTCTTCATTGAAGGGGCCTGCATTAAACAGAGATACCTATTGAAGTTAACCATATAATTGAGATGCACGGTTAATGAATGAATTGAAATGAGATTAAATTTGAAGCTAGGCACATATAATACTCTAAACAAAGTTAGACCGGGACTAAGGAATGCATCTCCTATTTCTGTCACTTTGACTCTGTATCCATTAGGTAGGGTAACTTAAAATGAGTATGGTAAAGTTTTTATGTTGATTAGAAAGGATTTTATGTAAGTCATGTGGTTTGAAGGTCCACTATCTAGTATCCATAAGTCAACAATAGATTTAGAACATTTACACATAGTGTTTCTGCAATCTCTTTATAAGTAGAGCAAGTTAGAATACTTGCGAAGTTTGCACCTCCACAAGCAATGTTGTTTGGATTCTCCCCTGTATTTCCAGCTTAAAAAATCTCCAGCAAGTTCAGCAATTATCCATATTATTTTTTGTCAGAGCCAGTACACCTTGCTTTGAATTCTTGTTCTCTGATCCTTCAATATTTCCACCAAATGTCTCTTCACAACCTCCATGAATATTTGCAACATATCCTGTATTTCTGCCTTTTGCAAACTTGAAGTCTTGTGGAAATCCAATTATTCTATAGCATGTTTCTTTTGTATGCCCCGGCTTCTTGCAGTAGTCACAAAAAGGCTTGACTTGTTGAGTGTGTGATTTCCTCTCTGAATGAGTTATTCCTAGTGCCCCGTCAATGTGAAGTATAGTTAGTTTTGAATTCGATTTTTTAATTCGCAATAACTCGGAATTTAATCCCATAGAGATGGTAAATCTTTGGCCTGTAAATTCAATGAATGAATATTACCTCTCGATTAGTATTTTGTCTAGGTCCATTGGCATTGAGTGATGCAGACTCCATGGCCAATTGTTTGATTGGCATGACTTCTCTTTGCTTCTCATCTTGAATTAGAATGGAGAAAACTTGTGCAATACTAGGTAATGGGTTCATCATTAAGATGTTACCCCTCACAACTGTATAAACTTCGTTATGTCCCATTAGAAACTGAATTAGTCTGCGGTCTTGTTCAGCTTTATGCATGTTTGCTTTAGCTCCACAGGTGCATTGACAGCTACATTGTGCATGGGCATTAAAGGTGTTTAATTCCTCCCAAAGTTTCTTCATTTTGTGTAATATCCTGTGATGCCCAGAGCACCTTGATTGAGGTCATTTATTTCCTTTTGAAGCTGATAAAGTTTTGCCCCGTTGGTTTGATTATATCTGTTCTCCAACTCTTGCCATAACTCCTTGGCATCATTGACGCATTGCAGACTGTCTGTCAAATCCTTTGAGAGTGAATTAAAAATCCACGACGTCATCATGTCGTCACATCGAGCCCACTGGTCGAAGGTCGCATCATCGGAGCTCGGCTTCTTACATTTTCCGGTGATGAATCTGACTTTATTCTTCAGAAAAAGAGATTTAAGAATGCCTCTTCTCCAGGATCTATAATTAGTTCCGTCGAAGGCTACCGGTACCAGCACTATTCCATTACTCTCAGACGGGTGCATGTATAGCGGACTAGTTGTGTCCAAGCTAGGGTTAGTTGTATCTGAGGTATCCTTATCTCCGGCCATGATTCAATTCAAATTAGTAGAGAAGATTTATCGATTATGAAAAAAATGAGAGAAAATCACCCGATTAATCTATGAATCTCGAAACCCTAAATCTTCAATTCCGCAATTTGAGTCCGAGCAAAGACAAACAATAACAACGAGATGAAGAAGACGAGGTGGACGAACTCACAGCAGAAATGCGAGCTCTGATACCATGTTGAAATCGTGTGTTCTCATTGTGAAGGCATCCGCTATAGACAGGTAAGCCGGTGAGAGAGAAGGGGGAATGAACATTCCAGAAGATAGTTGAAGACTTGTGAAATGATTTATTTGTATTCAACTAACCCAATGTACAAAATTATATACACGAGTGGGACCACTTATCTAACTACCAAGTGTAAGTACAAAATTGCCCGTAACTAACACTAACTATAAAGGGGATAAATACAAATACAATATAAGTCACAATAGGGATAATAGTGGCAAATGACTATGTGAACATTAGGCATATGTCCACATCATTGTCTTTGGTTTAAAAAGCCTATCAATGAAAGCAATGGATAACATCTTAAAGCCAGTAGAAGAGATGTGATGCTAACTACAAGTAAGCATTAGTGAAAAGAAGCTTCTAATCGAACCGTAAACCTATTTTATACCTAGGCCTGACCGTTGTGGTCGACAGATGATAATTTTTAGTTAAAGTTAAAAACTTTTCTTCCGCGACCGCTATTTTAGTTCAATGTAAAGCATTTTCCAAAAAGTTGTTTTTCTTTTACCTTAGGTTTATTCACAGATTTATTCTTAAATTAATTATTACTATTATAAATACTGGTAATGTATTCACAGATTATTTAACCTAAAACTAAGTGGCTTTCAAAGTATATTTCTGTTGATTCCAAAAGTCATACAATCCAGTGATTGAGAAGCTGGTAAGGTTTACGGCAACATAGGAATGGTACAAGTCCCAAATGCAATGTATAGTTAAGCTTCCATCCATCATACAGACCAGAATTTGCTAGTCAACAGTGTATTGTGAATAGCAAAGAGAAGCTTTGACCAAAATGAAAACCATCAAAATACTCAAACCAGAAAATACTACAAAATGCATATCAAAGTTGCAGAACCAGCAGTCAAAAAATGAGACATGCTCACAAGCCTATAAGAACTCTCTCAGTTCAGAATACTATTAAAACATCTCGCAACAAAAACTATTTGAGTCTGCTATTATTTCGCAGGGTCACATACTACAAAGATTTTATTTGGCAGAACAAGTACTCCACATGTCACCTTCAACGGTGCAAATTTAGTAGGGCTCGACAGGCTTGCGGAAGCTTGCTCCGGCGTACACAGCCTCTGATCCAAGTTCCTCTTCAATCCTCAAGAGCTGCATGGATAGAATGAACAAAAACTCAGAACTGTAGAAAGACTATAAAAGTGCAAGGGATGTAATTTCTAGAAAACGGAACCACATTTTGTTGACAAGTGAAAGAGAATAACATTTTTTGTTGCAATAGTAAAGCTAGCGGCAGTCCACTTGAGAAATAATTACCTGGTTGTACTTGGCGAGACGCTCTGACCTGCAAGGGGCTCCAGTCTTGATTTGTCCCTGAAAGTTTCCAGGAAAACTCATCAACACCCGAAACTGGTATAAATAAAATCCACAGATACCGTTGATTATCATGACCAAGAATGCTTAGAAACAAAATTACCGTTGACAATCCCACGGCGAGATCAGCAATGAAGGTATCTTCTGTTTCTCCACTGCAACAATTAATTATAAGATATTAGCTAAGTTTTATGAAATAATATAAGCATATGACTATTAGGATAGTTTTTTTTCTATTCCAAGTGTTATTGCTAGAGATCATTCTATATTTACCTGCGGTGACTGGTCATTACACCCCAACCTGCCCGCTTAGACATTTTCACAGCTTCGATACTCTCGGTCACACTGCCAATTTGGTTAACCTGTCGTACATAGAGTAAGAAATGGTTAATCCAACCTCGAAGTCAAAGAGGAAACATTAAGTAAATATATGATTTATTAGCCAATTGGATGATACCTTGAGGAGAAGTGCATTGCAAGTCTTCTCTGCAATTGCCTTGGCAACCCTCTGCACATATATAATAAATAGTTATACATGGTGATAAACAACCTATAGAAAATTACTGAAGTGCCAAGAACTGAGAGATGTATACATTTTCTTTCAATGGACAAGCAAGTGACAAATGTTGTTAACGCTTTAATCTTACCTTAGGGTTGGTGACAAGGAGGTCATCTCCAACAATTTGTACTTGTTCCCCCATCTCAGTAGTGAGCTTAGCATAGGTCTCCCAGTCGTCTTGGTCAAATGGATCTTCAATAGAAACGATAGGGTACTCGGACACAAACGTCTTGTACAAATCCTTGAGTTGGTCACCTGATATCTTTTGTGAGCCATCATTGTTCTGCAAATAAGAATAAATATGAGCAAACCTCAATAACATAGCAACAGTTCGATCATATGACTACCTCCAAAAAACACAGAGAGTGAAAGAAAGCAATGCAATAAGGACTTGCCTCTTCTTTGAAGTTCAGGTCATAACTTTTGTCCTTCAAGAAGAATTCAGATGCAGCAACATCCATTCCAATGACCACCTAAATGGAAAATCATCTCAGCCTCCAGGTTTCCAACAACAGTTATGAAAAAAAATTATGGTGTGACTCAACAAGTAACTCAGATTCACCTTTCCAGTATATCCTGCTTTCTCAATGGCTGTCTTGAGCAATTCAAGTCCTTCCTTGTTCTCCTGAATTTTGAAAAACCATAATCATGTGAGTGAACTAGGGTAAACATTCAACAGAATTGCAATACACCAGCATAAGAATATACTTCACCTGGATGTTAGGAGCAAAACCACCCTCATCACCAACATTTGTGGCATCCTGACCATATTTCTTCTTGATCACGGCCTGCAGTTACAGTATAATTGTTTAAACATAAAAACAAAGACGGAGAGGACAAAAAACAATATAAAAATTTTAAACTAAATTATGAGCCTGAATGGAACCAAAGAAACCAATCATTCCTCTTAACTCAAAGCATGTCTACTTCTTTTGATCGTGTAAAAAAAGGGTGTTTAGAGGTAATATAAGTTGTCTCAAACCTTCAAATGGTGATACACTTCACAGCCCATTTTCATGGCCTCCTTGAAACTAGAAGCTCCAGTGGGAAGGATCATAAATTCCTGCATAATAACTACCAATCAGAAACTTTCATCTAAATAGAACTCATATACACAGTGGAGGCAGATAAATGACATGCCTGCATTGCAAGTTTGTTTCCGGCATGCGATCCACCATTAATGACATTGAAGGCAGGAACCGGCAACACCAACTTCTTGTTACCAGCCAGATCAGCAATGTGCTGCGACGCAAAGAGGCAGTTTTGAATAAGAAAACTTATGACCGCAGAGCGACGATTCAATAGTGATGTAAAGCTCTTAAAGTGTAGTAACTCTTAGAGTGTGCAGTAGACTCCACGAAAGACAATTCTTTAGTATATACCTTGTATAGTGGAACATTCCTTGCAGCAGCACCAGCTTTACACACAGCAAGTGATACAGCTAGGATGGCATTTGCACCAAGCTGAAGGAAATCAAAATACAGTTAAACTAATGAAGAATGAACTATTGATAATAGAAGAGTGAACTTGATACTTAGGCGTTAACATGAATACCTTTTGTTTGCACCAACCCCACTCATTTTGAGTTCCATCTAATTCATGAACCATGAAGTTATCAAGACCAGTCTGATCAGTCGCATCCTGCAAAATAATGATCCTTGTATTTAAGGTACCATTTCATCTAACAAACAATGGAGAAACTAACACAAAAACAACTTAACAAGGAAAAAGTCTATTAAAATAAAGATAATCAACTAGGGAAAAACCACAAACCTTGCCGATGAGAGCAGGGCCAATTATTGAGTTGACATTGTTAACAGCCTACATGGACAGAACAGAGTAAAATAATTTAATCAGCATTGAAAAGTATATTCATCAATCTAAAGCTTTAAAGTGAAATACCAACCTTTGAGACACCCTTTCCAAGGTATTCAGACCCTCCGTCCCTCAATTCAAGGGCTTCATAGATTCCTATAAAACAAATCTAGAGGATAAATTCACCGAAAACAATGGGAGAAAAAACAAAAGAAGATGAAGTACCGAAAATGTTAACAGTGTTTAACACAGAACTGAAGGAAGCTAAGATTCACATTATCACCCAAATTGAACTATACACCAATCTTAACAAACTTCTCTCCAAGAAGATTAATTATCTTCATATAACAGATGCCATAAACACAAAAGTGTTTCAAATTTTCCTGAAGTTTCAGTCTCGCTAAAACTACTGATTCTCTAAAAACTTATCCAAACAAAAAGTACTGATTCTATAAAACATATATACTGAAATATAAAGGATCAGTTTCACTCCATTAGCCACATATGGGCATAATAACTCATAATAGAAAGGGTGAAACTACTAAACTGACAGCCAATTAATCAAACAAAGAAACTCAGATTTCAATTATATGAGTAACTGAACGAACAGATTACACATCTGCATACAGATTTTCAACACATTCTCATAAATCTATGTTAGAGAGTGATACACAAAATATAAGTAGATCTTTACCTGTGGATGCACCACTAGGAACAGCAGCTCTGGCGAATACACCGTTTGAAAGAGTTACATCAACCTACACATATACACAAAAACCAACCAAATCAATACATCTCAAAAAACAACCATATCTACATTTCTATAAAACAGATATAAACAACACTTGCTAGACACATAACCAATCACTCCTAAAAACAACCTCCTTTGAAAATCGAAATAAAACGCACAAAACTATAGTAACAACAACCGATTTAACAAAATCAGAAAAAAAATCCGGAATCTTCAAACAGATCGAAAAAAAAAGGATTAAAACATAGAAAAAAACTGAAAAAAAGACGGAGATCTGAAGGAAAACAAACCTCAACGGTAGGATTACCACGGCTGTCAAAGATCTGACGGGCCTTAACGATTTTGATAGTTGCCATAGATCTGTTAAAGAGAGAAAGGTGTAGTAAAGAGTGTTGAGAGAAAAAGTTGGTTTTTTGCAATGAGCAGAGATGTGAAGCGATACCACGTATATGTAGAGGAATTTGGGTTAATTACAGCCGTTGATTTGGTTTTATGATCTTGATTAGTATTTTCATATATTAGTACTACTACTTCTTTATTTTTTAATTAAATTAGAAAATATTTTTTTAAATCTATGTGCTTTGTAAACCCCCTCGAGTGTGTCGACATATTGTTACTTCTAGATCTAGGGTGGGTTCCAATGAAGAAAAGTCGTTATATGTTTTTGTCTTTTTTCAAATGTACAAATATTAATTCAATTTTATTTAGTGAAGTGAAGGATTTAGTAAATTACTTAGTATTTAGGAAAGATTATAATGTTAATGAAGTTTTGGAGAAATTGTATAGAATTAATGGATAACTATAATTAGATACAAATTGAGATTCCATTAGTATTATAAAAGGTTTTGGTCGATGAATAATGTTTTTTTGGTGAGAAAGATAATAACGACGAATAATGTTACTATTTCGGGAGTTAAGACACTTTATTCTTTGATAATAATTTTCTCAAGAAAATTAAATTTTAAATATTAATTATAATATTTTATTGCTGATCATGTAATTTTAAATGTAAAAAAATTGATGTAAAAGCTTAAAGATTTTATGTTTGAATTTACATAAAAATTTAGGTTCTTTAACTCTCATATTGCGAATCCCTTTACATAAATTAGGAGGAAGAAAGTAAACATTATTCGTTGATCCTCATTATTTTTCAAGTAAATAAAATTACATTATTTATAAATTATCAGACGTAGTAGAAATTAGCATATATGACGATATTAGTGCACAATACACCTAAATTAGACGTATATAACAGTAATTTACTTTACTTTAGTTTCTCTTTTTTTTTTTCTTTTGTAATAAAGTGCTTTTTCATGCTATGCTCAAATTTGTTAGTTAAACTAATATTTATACTATGGAATGCTATGAGTTTTTTGTCCTTGGTTATTAATTTAATTTATGCAATTTTATATATGTGTAAGATAAATAACCCTATTTAGGAGAGAGACTACATTCTTTTATACTTTCACCGAGTCATTCCAAAAATATAATTACTAGCAACGTTTTGGCTAAAAGCCTGTTTGGATTGGTTTGTTTTAAGTGTTTTGAGCCAAAATAGTTTTTAAGCCATTTTGTATTGTTTGGATAAAATAAAAAAAAGTATTTTTAAGCATTTGCTTTTAAACTAAAATGACAAAAACAAGCTAAAAGCCAAAAGCTAGAAATTCTAACTTATGGCTTAAAAATTATTTTGACTTAAAAACTACTTATGCCCCGTTTGGCCATAAGTTTTGCCAAAATAAATTTGAGATTTATTTTCAAAATTCATGTTTGGCCATAAATTTTGCTCATATTTTGGCCAAATCCCAAATCAAAAATTTCAAATTCCAAAATCAGCTATTGAGTTGAATTTGGGCCAAAATCCCAAAACTTGAGAATTATATACATGTTTTTTCAAAATAAATTTGGAAAATATGTTTTGAAAACGTATGTCCAAACACATTTTTATCTTCAAATCAAACTTCACCCAAATCAGATTTTTCAAAATAAATTTGGGATTTATGGCCAAACGCTAGCTTAAAATAAGCTTATCCAAACGGGGCTCTAAAACAATGTACAAAAAGAAAAATCATAAAATAACATACATTTCATTATTGGGCAATGTGGTCAAAAAGAAGGAAATGTCAAATTAAAACTGCAAGTGGTTTCTTGGGCTACAAGCAGGGACAGAGGATGTTGTTTTTGAATTCGATAACATCGAATAGCTTTAATTCAAACCCTATATATTTATTTTAATATATATATTGATGTATGAAAATTATTAATTTAAAATTTAATAATTTAAATGAGTTAAATTTCGAACACATAAAATCAATTTCTGACTCCGTCTCTAATTAGGAGAACACACAGTCGAGTCTGATGAAACTGTCTGCTTCAAAATTCACGAGAATATTCCTCCAAATGGTGCCATTGTACCATTGGTCTTATTTCGTGGGGTCACAAGAAAAATGCAAAGAGTTAGATTATCAAAATTGACACGACAGAATTACCACTCTTAATTATATCCTTTCCTTACTTTAAATTTTCCATTATAAATTTTAAATTTCCAGAGAAATAATCATTCTAATAACAAATTAGACCGTTTAAAGATATCGTATAATTTTTTCACAAAGCAACAAATGAAAAATAAAATAAAATAAATAATAGAGAATATAGAAAGAAAAAAAAAGATAAGAAAGGTGGAAATCATGCCTTTTGACCTTCCAATTCGATTCTATTTCTCCTTTTTCTTTTTCCGCAAGAAAAAAAGAGAGGATTAATTAATTAATCTTTTTTTTTTGCCTTGAACCAGAAGTTCCATAAAAGATTAAAAACAATCCTTTTTATAATTTAGAAAAAAAGAAATGTATAGCAATAGTAGAAAAAACAATTATTTAATGAAGGGAAAGTATATGTAGGAAAGTAGGCAATAATGGGTATAAATTATATTACAACTTTAGGCGTGGTTTGGCTCGTCATACCTTATAGTAGCAATTTTATAATATTTTTCTTTCTGATAGCAATTTTTTAATAATATAGCCACAAAAGAAAGCCATGAAATTAATCACTGTTCAAATACATGCACCTTTAGTCAACCTCAAGAGTGAAGGCCATTTTCGCATACCTTTTCTTCCACCTACCTCTATATGACGTTTTCCTTCTTTATTTTCACCTTTTTTGGGGTCTATCATTAGGACCTCAAACTTGACCTCAGCGGTAAGTATGCCTTTTGATTTTGGATGTGAACAAATTGATACCTTAACTTGTATAAAATTGGCCACGTAAACACAAATATTGACGTGGCACATGAATTTTCGAGGTGTCTATATGATTATTTTGTAAGTTGGAGTATTCAACTGATAAAGTTGAGACAAGTTGAGATACCTATTTGTGTATATACAGAGTTGGAGGCATACGATAACGGAGGCCAAATTTGAGGGTATATTTATGTATTGTACCTATTTTTTATGGTTTAGTTTTCTTTGAATTTATATGACCATATGTATTAATTTGCCCTTTTTTAGAAAATAATGACATGAATATTTACTCCTTTACATAGGTGAAAGAACAACCGAGGGGAACTTTATAGTACGTAATTATCATAATGTGCTTCACGAAGACAAATAAAAAATTACTATAGCAGCAATAAAAGAGCGAATAATGAATAAGGCATGACACTTCGAAGTATATAAAAATGCTATTTCTTTGCTGTTTTTTTTTCTTCTTTTTCTTAATTTTGATTAGTCAAGTTTCATGCAAGGTAAAAGCTGAACTAAATAGAAATTGAAGTGGTAGCTCTAGAACTAAAATTAGCACAGAGGAAGGCAATTTGTTTCATATGGACACCATAATAATACAACAACAACAATGTAGTTAAAACTTAAAATGAGAATATTCTGTAGTCACTGATGTATTAAAACACATAATTAGAAAGACCGTTAGAAGAAAAAATTGAAAATACAGTAAAGAATAAAAAATATTCCGAGTCCACAATTTGTTTGTGCGTCCTTAAAGAATTTTAACCCCCTCACACGTTGCCAAGGTAATGGATTAAATCCTCCCAGGATGAAACGGAATAAACCTTCCTGTAGCAGTGGCAATACAAATTGCAGAATACCAACGAACTCAAAGAACGGAGCAAAATCACACTTACGAATTTAGAAGAGATTCTGCGAAATAGAATGCAGGATTTTCAGAAGGAAGGAAGTTCTGTAACTTTTCAGTTTTTCAAAAATGCAGCCATGCCTCATAATTTATAGGCAATTATCGGAAGAGGTGTGATGTCTGTTCAGGAAAAGTGTCTGTTCAGAAGGGAAAAATTAACGTTCAGGATCCAAAGCCAAAGCCAAAGCCGAAGTCGAGCGAGCGAGCGACGACGACGGCGCGAGGTTCATTCTCTTCAACTCCTTTTAAGAGCTCTAAGAAGTTATCCTATATATATACACAAATATAATTGTCCCTCACCAATGAGGGACAAAGTGCAAGACAAAAGCTCACTTCATTCAAATTTTCATTTCCCTCCATTTTATTTCCCACCATTTCCAATTCACACTCTTAGACTTTTAAAGCCCAATGCTTAAAGTCCAACAATCCCTCACATTAATGGGAATGGTTGTAATAAGAATGATCATAGATGAAAGTTGTGTGATCTGCAAGTAAGGATTAATTGCATCTGGATAAGTAGGTTTTCCTTTGAACTTTCCGTAGTGAACATATGTCGGATATACTCGGTCAATCGGTAAATTTGAACTGTCGAACTTTAGTATATACCTAGACAACCATATGTCACACAACCAACCCTTAACCATCTTTTGGTTCTCATTGTTGTGTTCGTTTCAGCCATGAACACCGCCTGATTTTATAAGTGCGTAGAGAATTGGCCTTATAGAATTCTCATTGAAGCGACTTCCACTTCACACTTACATAGGTGATTCCTAAACGTGTAATCCTTTAGATTGACACTATTTGATAAATACCATATCAAACTTAGGTAATCATTAAAGAACGCATAAAGTTCTATCCTTGTTACTGAATATTGTCTTCATCACGAGAATAGACCGAAGATTTTACTTTGACAATGTTGAACTGGTCAATCACAACTTTGTTTGAGCTCCTTGAACCTAGATCTCAGAATATTTAAAATTCTAGGTAGAGTTACCGCCATGTTGTCCTCGGCCATAGTCCCATTCCCTTAGATGATTTCTCAACTCCCTCTCTAGTTAAGCCTTTTGTAAGCAGATCCGTCATACTATCCTTTGATCTTACATAATCAATAGTGATAATTTCACTAGAAAGTAGTTGTCTAACGGTGTTATGTCTTTCTCGTATATGACGAGACTTTCCGTTATACATAACACTCCCTGCCCGTCCTATTGCAGCCTCACTATCGCAATGTATGCAAATAGGAGCCAAAGGTTTTGGCCAAAATAGAATGTCTTCTAAGAAATTTCAAAGCCATTCAGCTTCTTCACCGGCTTTATCCAAAGCTATAAACTCTGATTCTATTGTAGAGCGAGCGATGCACGTCTGTTTGGAAGACTTCCAAGATACTGCTCCTCTACCAACAGTAAAAACATATCCACTTTGTAGACTTTGTTTCTGTTGAGCCGGTTATCCAATTTGCATCAATATATCCTTCGATAACCGCATGATATTTATTGTAGTGCAAAGAGTAGTCTTGGGTATATTCCAAATATTCCAGAACTCGTTTCATTGCCACCCAGTGATGTTTGTTGGGATTACTTGTGAATCGACTAAGTTTGTTTATTGTACAAGCTATATCAGGTCGTGTACAGTTCATGATGTACATTAAGCTTCCCAACACACGAGCATACTCCAATTGAGACATACTTTCACCTTTATTCTTTATAAGATGATGGTTTAAGTCAATTAGATTTCTTGCACTTCTAAATTAAAAGTGTTTGAGTTTTTTAAGTACCATGTTCACGTTATATGATTGAGACAAAGCTAGACCCTGAGGAGTCCTCTGGATTTTAATTCCTAGAATTACATCGGCAACTCCTAAGTCTTTCATATCAAACTTACTAGCAAGCATACACGTAGTAGCTTGAATATCGGCAATGTCTTTTCTCATTATTAGCATATCATCAACATATAAGCAAACAATGACTATATGATTTGGAACATTCTTAATGTAAACACATTTATCGCATTCATTAATCTTAAAGCCATTTGACAACATGGTTTGGTCAAATTTTGCATGTCATTGCTTGGGTGCTTGTTTTAGTCCATAAAAGGACTTAACAAGTCGACATACCTTCTTTTCTTTTTCCGGAACCATAAACCCTTCAGGTTGGTTCATGTAAATTTCTTCCCCTAGATCACCATTTAAGAAGGTTGTTTTTACATCCATTTGATGGATTTGAAGACCATATAAGGCGGCTAACGCTATTAGCATCCGAATGGATGTAATTCTTGTTACCGGCGAGTATGTGTCAAAATAGTCAAGATCTTCTCGCTATCTAAATTCTCTGACAACAAGTCTTGCCTTGTATTTGTCAATAGTACCACCGTCTTTCGTTTTCTTCTTGAAAATCCATTTAGAACCCAATGTTTTGTTACCTGGAGGAAGATCAACCAATTTCCAGGTATGGTTGCTCAATATGGATTCTATTTCACTACTAACAACTTCTTTCCAATATTGTACTTCTGAGGAAGACATTGCTTCCTTGAAGGTACGAGGCTCATTTTCTAGCAGGAAAGTCAGAAAATCTGTACCGAATGAAATAGATGTCCGTTGACGTTTACTTCTTCTCGAATTTTCCTCATTAGGCATACCATCTGTTATTTTCTCCCGAGGTCGTTTTGACTTTTGATAGGTCACTTCACTTTCCTTTTTATACGGATAAATAGTTTCAAAGAATTCAGCATTATATGATTCTATTANCCCCCCCCCCCCCATAAGTTATGCGGTAAACCATAACTTATCAACAACGTATTCATTATCTCTTTCAACGTTCGATTCTTTATCTCCGCAATTCCATTAGATTGTGGAGAGTAAGGAGCAGTTGTTTGGTGAATAATGCCATTTTCCAAACATATTTATTCAAAAGGAGATTCATATTCGCCACCCCTATCACTTCTTATCATTTTGATCTTTTTGTTTAGTTGTGTTTAAACTTCACTCTTGTATTGTTTGAAAGCATCAATTGCTTCATCTTTACTATTAAGTAAATAAACATAGCAATATCTTGTGCTATCGTCAATAAAAGTAATAAAATATTTTTTCCCACCGCGGGATGGTGTTGACTTCATGTCGCAAATATCTGTGTGAATTAAGTCTAAAGGACTTGAATTCCTTTCAACTGACTTATAAGGATGCTTAGCATAATTTTATTCCACACATATTTGACATTTGGAGTTAATGCAATCAAATTTTGGCGATACTTCTAAATTTATTATTTTTTGCAATATTTTGAAGTTGACGTGACCTAAGCGTGAATGCCATAAAGTATTTGACTCAAGTAAGTAAGAAGAAGCATTAACTTTATTGGTAGGAACTGCTATTACATTTAGCTTAAAAGGCCCTCATTCAGGTAACATTTTCCTACTTACACATCATTATTACTTAGTACAACACTATTAGAAACAAAAATACATTTGAATCTATTCTTGACAAGAAGTGAGGTAGACACAAGATTCTTGTGAATTTCTGGAACATGGATAACTTGGTTTAGAGTCACTATTTTTTCCAACGTCATCTTCAATGCAATCTTGACAACTCCTTCAATTTTGGCTGTAGATGAATTTCCCATAAAAATTATCTCGTCGGGTCCTGTGGTGGAAGAAAATAACTCCTTGTTAGCACAAACATGGCGAGTGGCTCCAGAATCTATCCACCATTCTTTAGGATTTCCTACCAAGTTGCATTCAGACAACATGGCACACAAGTCCTCCATTTCTTCAGTATTTTCAACCATGTTAGCTTGATTCTTCTTCTTCTTATCATTCTTTGGTGCACGACAATCCACGGCCTTATGCCCAGATTTTTTACAGTTGTGGCAATTACCCTTGAACTTTTTCTTGCTTGGGTAATTCTTTGGTCCAGAAGTTTTCTTTCTCTTCTTATTTTGTGGCACTTCCTCAACAATGTTAGCCCTTATTATTGTCGAGCTTCCACGTGACTTCTTTTCAGCATTTTTGTTGTCTTCTTCTATCCTCAAACGAACAATCAAGTCTTCTAGTGTCACTTCCTTCCGCTTGTGTTTAAGATAGTTCTTAAAGTCCTTCCACAACAGAGGTAACTTCTCAATGAAAGCAACGACTTGAAAGGCCTCATTTATGACCATACCTTCAGCAATAAGGTCATGCACAATGACTTGTAATTCTTGGACTTGATTTATGGCTGACCTAGTGTCAATCATCTTGAAATCCAAAAACCTTGCAGCCACGAAATTCTTAAGTCTGGCATCCTCAGTCTTGTACTTCTTTTCAAGCGCATTCCGTAACACTTTTGAAGTTTCCATGACACTATAGACATTGTACAAGCTATCTTCCAAACAACTCAAAATGTAGTTTTTGCACAAGAAATCAGAATGTTTCCATGCTTCAGTTACAACAAATCGTTCATCATCCGAAGTGCCTTCTGCCAGGACCGGAGGATCCTCCTTTACGAATCGCTGCAAACTCAACGTAGTAAGATGGAAGAGCATCTTCATTTGCCAATATTTGAAGTCAATACCGGAAAACTTTTCGGATTTTTCTGTTGGTGCCATAGCATGAGCAGGAGTTGAACGGCTTGATGAGGTAGCAACACTCGTAACAGTAGCACCCGTTCCCGCAACATTTCCATTAGTTTGACTTTCATTCGTCATGTTTCTGTAGAGTTTGAAACAAAACAGAACTTTGTTAAATCGGTGAAGTTTTGATATCTTCAAGCTGAATACAAAACCAAACATACAACACGTAATAATGTTGAAATTTTTATATACTCCAAACCCGTACATTTATTATTTCGGTAAAGTTTTTATATACTTTAAACCAGACATAATAATTATTGGAGTAGAAAGCACGAAGACTTTAGTCTCCAAACCAGTATACAAGATATAGATAATATTTTAATATATATATCAACACAGAAACGTTAGTAAAAAAAATTCCTTAAGCTTGTAGTCGCTACTATGTTAAAACACAAAATCAGAAAGGTTGTTAGAAGAAAAAACTGGAAAAACAGTAAAATATAAAAAATATTCCGAGTCTACAATTTGCTTGTGCGTCCTTAAGGAATTTTAACCCCCTCACACATTGCCAAGGTAATGGATTAAATCCTCCCATGATGAAACAGAATAAACCTTCATGCAATAGTGGCAATACAAACTGTAGGATACTAACAGACTCAAAGAATGGAGCAAAATCACATTTACGAATTTAGAAGAGATTATGCGAAATAGAATGTAGGATTTTCAGAAGGAAGGAAGTTCTGGAATTTTTCAGTGTTTCGAAAATGCAGCCATGCTCATCATTTTTAGGCAATTAGCGGAAGAGGTTTGATGCCTATTTAGGAAAAGTGTCTGTTCAGAAGAGAAAAATTAACGTTCAGCGTTTTTGGATTTCAGATTTCAGTTAATTTCGTTAATTAACTGACTGGCTTTTAATTAATTATTAAATAATTAATTAAATAAATTTTGTCCAAAAAATAATCTTATCGAACGATCATTTGACAAATCCAAATCCAAAGCCAAAGCCAAAGCCAAAGCCAAAGCCAAAGCCAAAGCAGAGTCGAGCGAGCGACGACGACGGCTCGAGGGTTCATTCTCTTCAATTCCTTTTAAGAGCTCTAAGAAGTGATCCTATATATATACACACAAATGTAGTTGTCCCTCACCAACGAGGACAAAGTGCAAGACAAAAGCTCATTTCATTTAAATTTTTATTTTTCTTCATTTTATTTCCCACAATTTCCAATTCACACTTTTAGACTTTTAAAGCCCAATGCTTAAAGTCTTTAAAGCCCAATGCTTAAAGTCCGGCATCCTCAGCTACGAACAATGCTTAAAGTCTTTAAAGTCCGAGCTCTTAAAGTCTAACAATTGTTTGTGGCTGAGGATACCAGACTTTAAGTATTGGGTTTTAAAGACTTTAAGCATTGGACTTTAAAAGTCTAAGAGTATGAATTGGAAATGGTGGGAAATAAAATAGAGGAAAATGAAAATTTAAATGAAGTGAGCTTTTGTCTTGCACTTTGTCCCTCATTGGTGAAGGACAACTACATTTGTGTGTATATATATAGGATCACTTCTTAGAGCTCTTAAAAGGAGTTAAAGAGAATGAACCCTCGAGTCGTCGTCGCTCGCTCGGCTCGGCTTCGGTTTTGGCTTTGGCTTTCGATTTGGATTTGGATTTGTCAAATGATCGATCGATAAGATTATTTTTTTGACAAATTTTATTTAATTAATTATTTAATAAGTAATTAAAAGCCAGTCAGTTAATTTACGAAATTAACTGAAATCTGAAATCCAAAAATGCTGAACGTTAATTTTTTCCTTCTGAACAGACACTTTTCCTGAACAAACATGACATCTCTTTCGATAATTGTCTATAAATTCTGAGGCATGACTGCATTTTCGAGATACTAAAAAATTACAAAACTTCCTTCCTTCTGAAAATCCTGCATTCGATTTCGCAGAATCTCTTCTAAATTTGTAAGTGTGATTTTGCTCCGTTCTTTGAGTTTGTTGGTATCCTGCAGTCTGTATTACTACTGTTGCAGGAAGGTTTATTCCGTTTCATCCTGGGAGAATTTAATCCATTACTTTGGTAACGTGTAAGAGGGTTAAAATTCTTTAAGGACGCACAAGCATGTGAACTCGAAATATTTTTTATACTTTACTGTTTTTTCAATTTTTTCTTCTAACAACCTTTCTGATTTTGTGTTTCTAAATTGTATTTCGCAGACCCACAGTTAAAATAGATGGAGGCAGTACAAGGACAATAATATTCTGACAAACGGCTCAAATTTAAGTTTACTTTTTTTCAAGAAAAAAAGGTTAGATTTATTCCTCTACTTTCAAAAAAATTCTATTAACTTCGGTTATACTTCGAAACAAATACTACTATCCTACCATTACAATACTTATCATATGCCCTATTTTTAGTGGAGATCCAACATGGCTATTAAAATCCCAAGTAATCTTATATTTAGCTAGGGTGGAAGCCATATTTCAAGTCACCTCAACACGTGTCTGAATTTCGCTTGCACACACTAGTATCAGAATAAGAATAGTGTAGAATAAAATATATTAGTAATGCATATGTTAGTAGTGCAAGTATTAGCTATGCAGATATTATTTTTTATCTACTATTTGGTGTGATTTAAAATTATAATGCATTGCATAATTTTTTAAAAAAATAGATATTTACAAAAATGCCCTCCATATACTCTAACTTTAAGGGACTTTAAGGATAATTTTATCTTTAACCATACTAATGTATCAATTAATAGCTTTAGTGCCATAATTTTCTATGCATTACTTATACATAAGATAATACTAAGTATGATGTATACTTATACACAGGTTAAAAAAATATACCAAACAAGGTATTAGTAATGTATAGAGCTAATGCTTGCATTATTATTTCTAATACCTCCTACCAAACGAGTAATACAAGGATTAGTAATGCACGACTTAGTGCAAACATTAGTTATGCAAATATTATTTCTTATCTACCGTTTGGTGTGGTGTATTAAAAATTATTTGCATAGTTTTAAAGAAAAATAGTTGTTTACGAAAATGCCCTCCATATTCTCTAGCTTAAGGGACTTGAAGGACAATTTTATCTTTAATCATACTTATGCATGCATTAATAGTCTTGGTATTACTGATGTCATGATTTTCTACGTATTACTTATACATAAGTAATACCAAGTATGATGTATAACTAATACAAACATTAATTATACACAGGTTGAAAAAATATAACAAACAAGATATTAATAATGCACAAAGCCAATAATTGCATTATTTTTTCTAATACTTCTTACCAAAAAACCTCCTAAAACTTCAAAAAAAAATTGTAACTTGGAACGGGGACCTTTGCAACTTCAATTATATATGTCGAAAATTATTTCTGAAATGACTAAACTTAAAAAATTATAAACTTCATCTACGGCTTAACTAGGAGTCCCAAAATCGGCTATATGTGCACTTGCCCAAACAGAAATTTGAAGTTGTTCTGCGACTCAATAGTGGGGCATAGCCATTTTCAAGAATGCTATTTAGAAATTAGGCATTATTTATTTTGTCCTGAAAATTTAAATTAAAAATTTAAACTTCAGAACAATTGAGTACATCTTTGTCCTGAAATTTTGAACTGAAAAATTAAAATTTGGGATGCATAATTTCTAAATAGTAGCCCTATAAAGTGGCTACCGGTGTCTTTTCTACCTCAATAGTGGTTAAAATATCATTGTATAGCCAGTTTTCACACTGGTCAATGAAAAATAGCCAGCGTTTACCAAGTCAATGAAAAATAGCCACTATTTTGCTGCAACAGGGACCGGTCCAGTATAATATACGGGAGTTCTGGTGCATTTGTGTACGAACTCCAGCATATTATGCTGGACCGGTATACTTTACTAACTACTGTAAAATTTACGGGAGACTGGAGCACCATTGCTCCAAACTCCAGTATATTATACTGGACAATTATACTTGCTGGAACTCCCGTAAAATTTACGGGAGTTCAAGCATACTTATGCTGGAACTCCAGTAAAATTTGCGGGCGTATTTTTTCGGATTTTGAACAGTGTTTTCGCTCAAATTTAAAATGGCTAAATTTCGATGACTTTTGAAATTTAACTATTTTTCAACGATCAGTGGTAAATCTGGCTATTTTTGAATTTCCCCCTCAATAGTGGGTTGTGTCCAGATTTAGCCTAAGAATACGAGCTTTAACCAAATGGACCAAGGCCCAAGAAACATCCAAAATCTTCAAAGTGGGTCAATATCAAGAAACAAACCCCTATAATCCTCCGACTCTCTAACTTAAGACATTCGCATCTATACCCGCTTTTTGTATCATATTTTAATTTGTGTCCGCTTTAAAAAAAATATAAGTGTATCCGCTTTTTCGCATAACTTCAGCATACGAGGCTGAAGTAGCAAATGCAATCACGCAAAACTTTAGCATTTTAGTAGACGAGCCTGAAGTAGCAAGTGTGATGAACCAAGTGTGATGAACCAAGTGTGTTGAAGTTTTTGTTTGTAATTGCTGAACTTAAGCATAGTATCTGAAGTATTATTCTTTATTTGCTGAAGTTTTTGTTTGTAATTGCTAAAGTTTTTGTTTTTGTAACTGACGAACTTCAGCTCTAAAACTGAAGTTTTTGTTTTTGTAACTGGCGAACTTCAGCTCTAGAGCTAAAGTTTTTATTTTGTAACTGGCGGACTTCAGCGCTAGAGCTGAAGTTATTTATTTCATTTGTAAAAACTTCAGCACTATATAATATGAAGTTTTTGAAAAAACTTTCTAACATACTCAATAAATATCAGATTGCCAACAGTATCTAAATCATAAATTTTGAAAACAATAAACGTGAAAAAAATAAAATTATCATTGTCTACTAACTTACGTACGTGGACATATTCATAAATTATTGTCTACTAACTTACGTAATTATTTATTATTTATTTTTAAATAATCTGATAAACATATTTATGGCAATCATCCCATGAACTGAAGTTTCATAGCAGCCAACAACAACAGAAGAAAGAAGAAGAAGTAAAAAAATGAAGAAGGAGAAGGAGGAGGAGAAAGGGGGCTGAAGTTATTTAAAAAGTGGGTACAAGTTAAAAGTTTAAAAAAAAAAGTATAGGTTAAACATGGACGACCAAATAGGGTGTCCCGTGCAATTTTTACAGATTTTTAACATTGAACTTATTACATTTTTTAAGTTATAAAGTTATATCTACTATTGTTTGATAATATTGATAAATTTTTTACACATAAATTTATACTTCCCGTCCTAAGTTATAGGTTCTAGAATACTACATCCGCCCCTGCTAACCCCACAAGAACATCCTAGACTTCAACCAACCACTCAAGCAATTAGCCATTGTCAGAAGCAAGACTTTGTCCAATAATATGAAACAAAAATAGCCAAAGGAATATGCTTACGACTTCTAGGGATAATCAATTGCTATCTCTATATATTTTGTGACTAGTGTCAGCATCCAAACAGACATGGTTAGTCAACTTGAGTTAATTATAGACTATCTGAGAAAATGACTAATCTCCCACCTACATAATATTTTAAGCTAAAAACACTTTCTCTTTGTGACAAAGCAATGTTTTTAAAAGCAAAAGAACTGCAAAAATGTGTCAAGGTCCACGTTCGTAGTGCTTGAAGCGAAAAGCGTGAGCAGTGGAGTGCACAACTTACAAAACATTTTTAAAAAGATATGATATTTAGCACTATTTTTACCAAATTACGCTTATAATTACTAACTTTAGCATGCATTTTACCTTAATTTTGATATTAATCTAACTCCTCAAACAAATGATCATATCTCATTAAGATCACTCTGTACACGGTTGTTAAAGGCTCACTCAAAGTGCACTTACGCCCTAAAGCTCGATAAAACCTAGCTTATATGCAGAGGCGGATCCAGGATTTGAAACTTATGGGTTCCTACCATAATTTTGTATTAACATACAATAATAACTGGATTCACAATCAGATATTTACCAATGTTTAGTGAATTTCTTAATATAAATACAGGGTCTACGCAAGAGTTACTGGGTTCCCGAAAACCCGTAGTCTATGTACTAGGTCCGCCCCTGGTTGTATGCTTCACCTCGCTTAATTAGCGCTTAGTATAAATGTCAAGGTGTTAACGCATGTACACCTTCATCGATGGGTCTACCAACACACACACACATTATATATATATATATAAATTAATCATACTATTTCCATTCTTTTGTCGTTTAAAAATACATCTTCTTGCATTACAATTCTATTTTTTTAGTTTTTCTACATTGGTGCTTTTCTTCACTAAAGCTCAAGCTTTAAGAGCTTGAATTGCGCTTTGCGCTTAAAGCTCCTATAGACTATAATGTTTTTTTCGCTTTTGACAGCTCTCGTGCACACTTCTATGAAGGGCGTGGCTTCTCCGATAAAGCGCTAACCTCTCGTTTCTCGTCATTGCTTAAAGCAAGCGACGAAGCAATGGCTTTCAATAACATAATCTAAGTCTCATTATTCATGAGGATAACATCCAAGAAGTGGCTGAAACAACTAATGCTTGAGACAACAAAAACTTCAAGAGCATTTTTGCTCAACCAAGTAATGTTGAAGATAATAAACAGATGATGAAGATAGCCACGGTACAATTACAACAAAAAGTATACGGGTTGGAGGAGTGGAAATAACAGTAGAATTTAGGAGTAACTCCCTTGTTTGTAAAGGACCGACACGACTACAACCCCACACGTAGAGTCTGGGAAGGTAGTGTATATGCAAACCTTACCCCTACCTTTGTGAAGGTAGAAAGGTTGTTTTCGAGTGAAGGAAGAAGGGACGAGGGTGAATAAAAATGGGAGGATTGAGAAGTCCTATTCTTAGTCTTTTCATTTCCTAAAGAAGTTTTGACAATGAGGAAATATCCCACTTTTCCTTCCCTTCTAGCCTTTCCAAACTAGTAGTAGTAAATCACCCAAACCTCATCTAACCTTACAAGCAAAGACCCCAAATTTTCGACGTTTAGGCGTCTGGCACTGGAGCACTATAATATGAAACAGTTGAATACACCAGCATTCAGGCGAACATAACGTAAATCATCGATGGGATCAAGTTCCCAACCTATGTTACAGTTAAATTAGGTTGATCTGAAATAGGGCAATATACTTCATATACAAGTATATGGACCATCAACCTGATATACTAAAAGTCACATGCAAATTACTCTGTTCCAAATTGTTGAGAAAATTGTTTCTACGCATTTTCAGCGAATACATCTTCAGTAATAGTTAAGCACAGACGTCGGATTCAAAAGAATAAGTTGGAAAGAACAAAGAAACTTAAACTCAAATTGCTATACTGCTGCAATAGATTGAACAAATACATACTACAAGTTAAGACACAAGGAAAGTAATTTCTGAAATAAAACAGCTTATCAGATTCATAAACACCTTCAATCCACTAGCCTCTAACCTATTCTAAGTCACATTCACGGGTCTGTTTATATAGTCACGACTGTTATCATAGTCAAAAAGGTTCAAACTTCCAAGAAAAAACTTCGAATTGGGAGGGCGATCCTCGCAGTGAACCGACCGTTTTCATCCGAAAATTTAGATACCTGAAGGCATATATTACAGAAAGTTCTTTCAAAGAACTCACATTGCTCAAAATCTCAAGACTATATTGCACTTGTTTTGTCTTAAATGGTGAAAAATCTCTTTCATCCCAAAGAGAGATGTTTGACCCTAACCAATCTAAGTGCAATGACTAATTGCGGACTGCACTACTCATCTATAGAAAAGCAAAACATTCAATTACAAGCAGCAGAATCATATACCTTCTGCCAATCAGAGCCATATTTTACCAAGTACTACAATTCCACTCACATGTAAACGCAGAAATATTCAACAACAACAATAAACTCAATGTAATCCCACATATGGGGTCTGAGAAGGGTAATGTGTACGCAGACCTTACCCCTTCCTTGTGGAGTTAGAGAGGCAGTTTCCAATAGCCCCTCGGCTCAAGGAACAGTGAAAAACAGCAGAAATATTCACATTGTCCAAATCCTCAAAATCACACTGTACTCTACCTAAGTTTCTTTTACTCCCAACTTAATTCCATTAAACACAAAAGACATAGAAAAATGACAAGGAAGCATTCTTGAACCTCAATTTGTGCAGCATTATCAGAAAGACAATTCAATAAACTCATCATAGTAAAACATTCCAAACACATAAAAGAGGAAACATTCCAAAAAACAGAATTACAACTAAGCTTCATAATCTCCTAAAAACAAGTGTATTATTCAGTCAAGATTTAGCCTCAGAAATATAAAAACCTTCTAAAGAGCCTTGAGAATATCATCAGCACTGCTAACATTAAAAGCTCCACCTTCCTCTAAATTCAATATTTTAACAACCCCATCTTCAACAAGCATAGAATACCTTCTAGACCTAATACCAAGCCCAACAGGCTTATCACTAAGGTCAAGTTCACACCCTATGGCTTTAGTAAACTCCAAATTCCCATCACTCAACATCATTACCTCATCATTAATACCCAAATTCTCTTTCCAATATTTCATTACAAATGCATCATTGACTGAAATACAAGCAATTGTGTCAACTCCTTTTGACTTAAGTTCCTTAGATTTTTCGACAAAGCCTGGAAGGTGTTTTTGTGAACAGGTTGGTGTAAATGCACCAGGGGCAGCTAAAAGGACAACCTTTTTGCCATTGGTGAGGTCAGAGATTAAAAGGGTCTTGAGTTCATCGGATGAATCGAAGTAAGAAAGTGTCGAGTTGGGTAGTTTGTCACCAACGGATATGGTGGCTGAGATTCTTGAAATGGTGGAGTGTTTGAGAGATTGTAAAGGGTGGAGGGGTTGTTTGAATTTGAGTGGGAGAGGAGAGAAATGGGAAGAAGAGGTGAAAAGATTGGATTTTTTAGGGGAAAGAAGAGAAAGGGGTTTTGGGGTTGAGGATTTTAGAAGTTTTGAGAGGGTGAAGGAAGCAGCAGTAGTGGCAGCCATTGTTTCAGCTCCTGTGTGTGTGTGAGACAGAGAGAGAGTTGTAGAAGATTAAGTGCGGCTAATGTCCTTAAGACTTGGACTTTGTATGGCTTTTTGGACACTTTTGGGGACGGAAGAAACGGATATGAAAGGGTATATTTTTGAAGAGGTGGCAAAGATTGTAGTAGGAAGTGTGACACTTGGCCTTGATCCATTATTATAGAGGAGAGTAAATAGACTGGTTTGAATAACAAACTAGAAAATACATAAGAATACATGGTGTAGCGGCCCTTAAAGTAATAATCCAAATATATATAAAATTGTATTGGAGCGGGTGAGATGGAGGCTCGCAATGTTTTATATGATAAGATGTGCTCGTATATTTAAGGATTTTTTTTTTATATACTATATGAAATTTTATTATCAAAATTATTTCAGTTTTGGAAATTGCCCGCCCTAAATAAGGTTTGCTTACAATTTATATACAATTTTAATCCTTTAAATTAGGGGCTTTAGTTACTCCCTTTTTCTTTTTTTTCTCTCTTTTCATGTTCCCTATATCCTGTCATTAACTTGTGCTTGATTATGCTAGTCCAGGCTTTATCCTTCAAGGGTACCTTCGATACTAACTTTTTCAAGACCGAAGGATGTAGCATCAATGCCTGCTTCATGACATCTGTTGCAGAAGTTTTTAAATTTTCTGTCTTTACATCTTTTGCATGTTCCTCATTGTCAACAAAACGGCACATGACAAGAGAATAGGAGTAATTTGGAAATAACCACAAAGATTTATCACTCTTATATTGCTCAGAGAACTATTCAAGCCATATATACTCCGCTATTAAAGAATAGTAGTCAATGCAGAACATGACTCCCATTGGATCTTAATCTAGTAGAAGCAATATAACTAAAAATAAATTTTATACAACTAATTATATAATATACAACTTATCTACAATTTTTATACATCATTTTTACCCAGTTAAATACAACTGCAACATCATATAATTTAAATATAATTTTCATACAAATTTTATACAATATGTCTTCTGTATGTATTTTGTAAAAGATTTGGATACATTTATATATGGTGTGTGTTTCTTCCAAAATTTCAATCAAAACTCTCTCTTAATACAATTTTGATACATATTAACAACTTTATATAAAAAAATAGTATTGATAACTCGAATATAAATTTTAGACAAAGATTCATGCATATACAACTATTTTTCAACTTTTAGACAACATTCAAATAAAAAATATATAACTACACAGAATACAATTTACATACATTTATAATACAACTTTACTACAATTTCGTAAGTATATTGTATATCATGTGTTCTTCGAGTTTCAATAAGAAATTTAACCAAAATCAAATCTAATTTTCACCAAATACCTCAATATTGAGATATAAACTCCAAACAATATTCCCACTTGTTTGCAACAACACCCAATCCAAATAAATAATAATTTTTGAAAACTCAAATTCGAATTTAAAGCTTTAAAGCTTTTTAATGCATGTCAATAGTGGAGAGTCAAACACCTTCAAAATTTATTGATTGGCAATTTCAATTTGGACACCAATTGTGCAACCCGAAAGGAAATTGCTAAGTTAAAACTCTATGGTAAAACGATTAAAACCTATTGATGAATTCCATTCAAAATATATACAACATGAAAGAATAAAAAGTAGAGAATATTAGAGGAAGAAAAATATCACGACCCCAGTTCGCCCTCCGTGAACTATCGTGACGGCACCTAGTCTCTACGACTAGGTAAGCCTAAATATACGGAACACAAGCAAAACTCGCGGAAGAAATAATCAAAAACCATAAATAACCGAAATAAGCGATATATAAAATGCCGCTCGACATGCACAATACTTAACTTCTCCAAACCAATACGTACTCCCAAAACCCGGACCATGAATCACAAGCTAAGAAATAATACAAAGCTCTAACTCTGGAATGTCTAACAAGAACAGAGAATACAAAAGGGCTAAATACTAATGCAGGAATAGAAAGAGATTCCTCGGTCTGCGGACGCGACAGATATACCTCGACATCGCTAGAGCAGTCGCCTCACCTCAGGGGTGACAGGACTGGATAGAAGTACTTGGATCTGCACATGAAAAACATGCGCAGAAAGGGCATGAGTACACCACAACGGTACTCAGTAAGTGCCAAGCCTAACCTCGGTTGAGTAGTGACGAGGAAGGTCAGGGCCCTACTGAGATAAGATAAAATGTAAGGCATAACAGGATAAGATACGCAATTTGAGCACGTGATTTTTGCCCTATATATGAATCATTCCCAAAAATTCCAAACAAAATAATTTCTTTATTATTTTATAATTTGTTGTAAATTTTATGGCATTTTCTGGTAATTATTGCATTTTATCTGTGCATTTTTAAATCATATGAAAAATACAAAAAATAGATAATACATTTGCATTTAGGAATTAATTTTATATTTTAGTATTAATTAGGGGCTAATTTGTTTTAGAACAAAATATGAAAAAAATAACAAAAATAGTTTATTTTTTAATTGTTTTAATTATTTTAGAATTTAATTAGTTTAGTTTTGAAATGGATTAGGACTTTATTTTAATTTTTACATCTTTATCAAATTAGAAAAAATAATAATACAAAATGCAAAAACAAAACAAAATTAAAGAAAAGCAATTAAATAAGGATTAAAAGAGTGGCCTTTATTATAAGACCAAATTTGGGCCAATTTTCAGGCAATTTCATTAGCCCAAAACAAAAGCAACCCAAATTAAAGCCCCCTAAACCCACTTTCAAATCGTTACCTGTAATGACCCGGCCAGTCGTTTTTGGGAATTTACGCCCCGAACCCCCATTAACTACTTTTTCTAAGTTCATTTCTGCTATTTTGGTTTGCCGGGACATTCGGTTCTAGGATTCGGAGTGTTTTGGGACACTTAGTCCCTAAATGAGAGCTTAAGAGTTGAAAAATGCTCCGTATTCGGAACAGTATAAAGACGACCTCGAAATAGAAATTCGATGGTTCCGTTAGCTCCGTTAGGTGATTTCGGGATTGGGAGCATGTTCGGAATGTTATTTGGAGGTCCGTAGCTCTTT
>MU685896.1:2827-19723 GCA_026770625.1 Nicotiana glauca | reverse complement strand
AGGTAGTTGTTGAATAACACCACTCCTAAAGAATAAGAGGAATCTATATCTGCGGGTTTAAAGGCGGGATTAGGAAGAACGAAGCCTTGGGTGTAATCTTAAGTGAACTGTGCTAATTAAAGCTAGCTAGTATAGCTCGGGAGAGTGCATTAGTGTATTACTGTGATTGCTCGGGAGAGAGTTACGGTGAGTTGAGTGTTCATGATTAATAAAGTGAGTCGGTAAATTTGTATGAAGCATAAACAGAAGGGATTCCATCAATAGGGAAAGCCATTACCTTAGCTTGTTTCTCATATTTGTCTACAACCTTAGTTATTAGTTAGCTTGTTATTTTTCTACAATTCTAGTTCATAAGAAACCTCAACAGTGATTCAAAAGTATTTGGAAGCTGGTTCTAAAGAATTGAGTGGGTCTAAAGGTAGCAGTTGTTAGGTTGCCTCTCTGTGGATTCGACCCTGGGCGTAATACTCAGGTTTTATTTGCAACGTCCGCAGAATCCTATTTAGAGGATATACTTGGGCGTGATCAATTAGCATCCTAAGGATTGTGATGTAGGCAGCCTACTCCAATGCAAGTATCAATAATTGATTTTACGGGCCGAACCCGTGACCTATAGCTCACATGAATACAACTTTACCGTCGGCTCCGTGAAGCTAAATATCATCCCTTCAGTCAATGGCCTTGAAATTCTTAGCGGTATAAAAAATAGATTTCTTAAAAAATAATACTAGCAAGTAATAAAATGGTTTACTAGTTATAGCTACCGGCCAACTGCATTAAATATCATTTTACTGTAAGTACACTAACACACAAAATGGCATATTTGAATGACCTCAAAATATTAAATAAACTGACCTCACATTGGTTGGAGTTCAAAAATCTTATTTTCTTTTAATATCAAAGTGTGCCTGCCCAAGTCAATAATCATCCGATTCCCTGCAGCCAAATTCCTAGAAATCAAAACACCACTCCTTTCCTGCATGGTTTCCTTTAACTAATTTACGCATTTAATTCAGCAACCTTTTAAAACCATTTAAATATATACACTAGATTTGAATATATCCAAAATCAAATACGGAGATCTTAGCTTCAAATCCTTTTTTTTCCTTCTCTTCTACTTCATTCTCTATAGATCTCCAGATCCTGAATTGAAGTAGAGAAACAGGTGAGGTTAAAAGAAAAGAAAATGGTGAGTGGTGGTAGCCATCATCCAGCAGATTTTCTTCTAATCAAACAAGATGACAAATTCTTTTCAAGACTTATGTCTAAGGAAAATACAGCAAGAGGTGAGTCTTCTTTCAGGTATTATTACTGTGGGGGATCCTCTGGTTCAATTCCATTTGTTTGGGAATCTCAACCTGGTACTCCTAAACATAAATTTTCAGACACCTCTCTTCCTCCACTTACTCCTCCACCTTCTTATCAAACCAATGCCCACTTGAAATCTTTGCAAAAAAAATCAAAACCTAATTTTTTCCTCTCCATTTTCCCTAAGATTTCCTCTAAAAGAATCACTTTTTCACCTTCACTCACTTCTCCTTCTGTTTCATCGTCTTGTTCGTCGTCGTTTTCGATGTCTTCTCTTCCGATCACTGGTTATAATTCCAACACAAGGAACTACCGTTCGAGATCAGAAATTGAGGAGTATGAGATCCCTACTTCACCAACTTCAACGCTCTGTTTTGGCTGTGGAATGGGAAATTCGAAGCGTTTTCGGGTCAATTACCCAGTGCAGAATGTGAAGAAGGCATTTTCGTCCTTTGTTGGCAATGGTGCAGCTTCTTGAAGATTGATATGTTATATTTGGAACATGGTGTTCATCTTGTACATCAGTTTTAGATGCTTAGTTTATTTTGAACTGCGATTTTCCTGTTTTAAATTATTTGCTACAATAATCGTGGAAACGAAATTATGTCAAAATGTCTTTTTTTTTTTCTTCTTTTGGTTTGGTGTCAAGATAAAACTTTGATGCTATTTTATCTGTGGAACTGGTATTAATCCCTTTAGTTAAAGGGTGAATTGTCTTATCTTACCTTTTACTTTTATCCTGTTCTACTTAGGATGTACGGCATAGAGTTTCCCATAATAATATCTGTTTTCATTTTAACATTGTGCAAATGGGGGAAACTGAAACCAAATCACAAAAATGAGTTAAACTCAACATTTATCGCTTTCTTATGGATGAGTAAATACCACATTCTATTTTTTCAGGATTTTCTCGCAGGAGGTTTTGGCCATATTTTTTTGATGAAAATCGTCAAAATTTATATAACTAAGATATTGTTGCTAATTAATTTTATATATGCACGAAGTATATTCTGTAGATCTAATAAAAATCGAACCACGCTCAATTTAGGGCCCACTTGAATTATTGAAAGATCATAAATATATAGATCCACATTCATTTATGTTGCCGTTTAGAAGTAGGTGTAGCTTAATGGTCGGTTTGCAGGGAAATAAAGTCAGTGACTCAATGCATCCTTTTCAGTGTGTTTAGTGATGAGTGCCCCCGCCCCGTTAATGTGCTGTTGCAGTACTGAGAACCTTCTTGATAACACAATGAAGAAAACACTGGTGTGTCCTTTGTTGGTCACTTGAAGATGATTTATGTTTGCAGAGAAATAGAATCATCTCGATGGCGTTGATTGCGAAATCAAAAGAGTGACAAAGTAAATGATATTTAAGTGTACCAATATTAGTTTATTCTTTGGTCCATCCCATGAAAAGGTAAACATATATAGTCCAAAGGTAATAAGGTCGCTGGGCTGTAGGCACAACTAACAACTAACAACTAAAAAGAGTCATTCTCGTAGAAAATTACATTAGATGGGCTTTTTCAATAACATTCTTTTGTATTTTGATCGTAAAAATTGCACGGAGCGTCCTATTTGTCGTTCCCATTTGACTTATACCTATTTTTTAAAAACCTTTAACTTGTACCTACTTTTTAAATAACTTCAGTCCTCGGTAGCAATGTAGTTAATGTTAATGATTGGCTATGTACCTGTTTGTACGGATTTCAGTTCCTCTCCTCCTTCTTGACGAATTTTATATGGTTAGACTCGGGAGAGGACGAGAATTATTATTCTGCCATTTTTGACAAATTCCGAGATGTGGGCCCGGGGGCCAGGTTTTGGCCGATTTCGGATTTTTGGCCTATTTTTGAGTTTTTATTGTGGAATTCGATTCTTTAGACTATGTTGATAGTAGTATTCTGATTATGGACAGATTGGGAGCTTTTGGAGATCGAGTCCAGAGACGAGGGCATCCCGAAGTAGGATTTTACGCAGTTGAGGTAAGTAATAGTTTTAACTCTGGCTTTGAGGGTATAAACCCAAAGAAATTGATATCATGTGATTGTTTAGAGGTAATACCCATGCTAGGTGACGGGCGTGTGGGTATATACCTCGAGGTATTGAGACTTGGTCCGTCCCGTGAGGCTGCGAGGCCTAATAGCTATTATCCGCGGTTATGTGTTTACTTGTTGTTGAACTTATTTGCCTTCATGTTAGAGATCATGCTTAGGCTTTATTCATGCTCACATTATTTGTACTCAGTCATAGAAATTATTGTACATGTTTACTTTAGTCTCTATTATTTGCTAATATGCTGTGATACTTGATGTGGGATGTGTCCCCTTAGTTGTTGATGATGGTGAGGCTAGTGAGGTATATGATTGAGTGAGGTCGAGGGCCTGGTTGCGAGGATATTGATACCACAACGCGTGAGTTTTCCGCATAGCACGTGAGTTGACCGTGCGAATCCAGGTATTTATACCATAGCGTGTGAGTTGTCCACGTAGCACGTGAGTTGACCGTGCGGATCTAGGTATTGATATGATGGCCTGGTGGTGAGGATATTAATACCATAGCGCGTGAGTTGTCCGTGTAACACGTGAGTTGACCGTGCGGGTCCAGGTACTGATATGATGGCACGTGGTATTTATGCCATAACATGTGAGTTGTTCACGTAGCACGTGAGTTGACCGTGCAGATCCAAGTACTGATATGATGGCACGTGAGTTGTCCGCGCTTAGTGCTTGGGGTTTAGGAGCCCCTCTGGAGTATGTACACACCCCCAGTGAGCGCAGAGTGTTGAGTGTATTAAGTGTTGAGTGCTGAGTGCGAGTGCTGAGTGATGGAGTGGCATTGTTGTGAGGTTGCATTTACTTTTGTTGTTGCTGCATTTATCTGTTAAATTTCTTTGTGGCATTTACTGATTTATGGAATTTACCTATTTATTCTTGTTATTTTTAAAATTGTGAAAAATAATTAATTGAACTGTTTTGCTCAGCTCGTCACTACTACTCAGTTCCTTAGTTATTTCTGTTACTATTGAGGTGGTTGTACTCATACTACACCCTGCACTTTATGTGCAGATCCAGGTGAGTTAGAGCGCGACGATCGTTTAATTTTTGCCGGCTATCTATGGAGATTGCAAGGTAGCTGCTAGTGTCCGCAGGACCTTGTTACTCCTTTTATCATTTCTTCTTTGGACAGTTAGACAGTTTATATATCTCAGTTCATAATTTTTGACGCTCATTACTTAGTGACAACCCGATGTTTAGGACTCGTTTCCGTATTTTATATTATTTATATATAGAGTTGGTTTAGTTTATCAGGAATTAAATTGTTGAAAATATTTTATTAAATTCTTATAATAGGTTTAGTAGTAATGTTTTGGGAATAGGCTTGCCTTGTAACACGATAGGCGCCATCACGACCAAGGTTAGATTTTGGGTCGTGACAATTAGTTTTATCGTAAAATTGCCAAGTAGCTTGTTTTTAGCTTGCCACATAACTTAACCACATAACATACTATTCTACAAATATTTAAATTTACTTTAAGCTATTTTATACTTTACCTCTAATCCAAATAATTGAGCTTTGAATCTTAATCTTCAGTTTTTCAATTTACATCACCTGTACTTTGGACTCTAGTATTAGGTCTCATAACTGAAACCAATAAAGAAAAAAACCTATACAGCCAGGGCTGCTTACTAAGATCCCATATTATCATGGGTCTTTCTCCTATCCTATTTGCTATGAATTGCAATTAGGATAACTATTTAGTGTACTCAATATAGGTGTCCATTTACATTTCTTTTGTCCTGTTATGTGCACATGTATAATAATTTCTTTTGCTCTATCTTGAACCTCTCTGCTCTGGTTTTGAAATCGTCCTACATTTCTCTCCATCCAGATGAGATATACTACTCCTGCGAACACCACCCCTAGTAAATTTTCCCTTGAATTTCTGTTATTTACATTAGTAGCTAATCACAACACCTCAGCTTCCCAGAGTTCAACCTTTCTCTTGTATCTTAACCATTCAAGCAATCCTTTCCATAAGCTCTTTGAATATGGACACTCGAAGTACAAGTGATCATGTATCTCTTCTATGTCACCTCCACACAGTATATATGAATGATTCACCTGAATTCCCTATTTTACTACTCTGTCAACTGTGGCCAGCCTTCTTTGTATTGCCATCCATAAAATGAAGTGTTTCTTAGGTAATATTCCCGTTAACATAACTAGAGCTTTCCAATGGACTTTGGGATATCTTGGAGTAGCATGAAGATAGGGTTTCTGAATGCTGAATTTCCCATTCTTAGCAAATGATTCAATTGTTGGTATGTCATTAGCCCACCATTCTCTTGCTGTAAACAGTTTCCTTACTAGCCAACTAGCTTGTTTTTAAATTTTCATTGTACTGATGTCATTCTGCTTTATGTAATGGCTGTGTATTCATCTAATCCAAAGCTTGTCTTTCTTAGCCATTATAGCCCAGAGGAGTTTTGTCAAAGCAACTTTGTTCCATCTCTCATAGTTAATAATGTTTAGGGCCCCAACAGCTTTTGGTTTGCATAATGTTTCCCATGATATAGGAGTTCTGTGAGTTTTCTCATGACTACTAGTTCACAAATAGTTCCTGCCAATTCCATTAACAAGTTTAATAACTTACTTTGGAATTAGGAATACTTGAGTCCAGTAGGTCTGCATTTCAAACAGGACACTCTTAATGAGTTGTAGTCTTCCAGCATAGGATAAGAACTTTGAAGTCCAACTTCTTATCCTCTCCACCATCTTCTCAACTGAAGGCATGCACTGATGAATAATAATCTTCCTTGAGGACAAAGAAACTCCCAAGTATTTGAATGGGATGCTGCCTGCTGATAGCTGAAGTTCCGCTAACATTCTGTCTTTGAATTCCATAGGCACACCAGCTATGTATGATGAGCACTTGTCCAAATTTGCTTGTAGACCTGAGACCTTGTATAATTGATCAAATACTCCTATCATTAACTTCATTGAAATCTTATATGCTCTACAACATATCAATAAGTCATCTGTAAAGCAGATATGTATTACTTGTAGTCTAGCACATTTAGGATAAAAATTAAATCAAGATTCTGAGTCAGTGTCTTCAGATATCTGTTTAGGTACTCTATTTCTAACACAAACAAGTATGGGGACATAGGATCCCCCTACCTTAGTCCTTTTCTTGCTGCAAATTTGTCAGTTAGTCCCCCATTCAGTAGGAGGGTATAGCTAACTGTAGATACACATTCCATGATTAGTGCTACCATCTTATATGGTATCCCAAACTCAAGCAGTACTGATTTAAAAAAACTCCACTCAACCGAGTCATATGCTTTTCTAATATCCACTTTGATCATACATCTAGGAGATGCTACTTTTTGAGAGTACCCTTTTGTAACGATCCAAAATCCACTAAGGATCATGATGGCGCCGGACACTGATGTCAGGCAAGCCAACAAAAATACTTAACTAAATTCTCGTTTTAAATATTTTCGAAATCCCTTCTTTTGTACTTTTAAACAACACATAGTAAATTCCACTGAATGAATAATGAAAGAGTTAACAACTTTTTCAAAATTTCTAAATAAACCCATAGACATCCCAGAACCCGGTGTCACAAGTGCATGAGCAATTTCTAAGAAGCAATACAATACAACAACCGTTTGGAATACAATGTTGGACAGAAAATATATATATAGTAATCTGAAAGAGACTTGCTAGTTGCGGGTCGTCTCAGGAAATGCAGCTCACCTAAGTCTCCGTATCCATCATGCTGTTACGCCCACTAAGACACTAGAGATGCATGTGCATGTGCAACAAAAATGCCCAGAAGTATAGTATGAGTACAAAAATAACGTGTATCCAATGAGCATCCCGTCTAATCTCAAAGAAGTAGTGACGATAGGTCGACTTCGACACTTACTAGTGGTCCAATAATGTTATCTCAATAGTATAGTAAATCAGGGATTTTTATAAACATGATAGTATTTCAATGGAATGAAGCAAGTAATAAATTCTTTCTTTTATAGGAAATTCCCAAATTTCTTTTAAGCAATTATACATATATTCTCATGCACGGAAAAAGGCAACAACAACTTCAATAAATTTCAAGGCAAGCAATACAAGCATGCACAAATTATACCGATGACGTACGACCCGATCCAACAATAATTAAATTGTGCACTGCCAGAGGGTCAAATGACACGAACCATAGATGCATCTATTACCCCGCTCGCGAATCATACATGCGACGCGGTAAAATATAAATAACACAACAATCAGTCAATCGAGACTTCATCAGGGAACAATTATCCAAAGAAAAGCCAATTCTCTTTTAACAATTCAAGGAAATGAGGTTTAATCTTTTTTTTAGAAATCCATTTATTAGTTCTATGTGATTTAAGCAATTCAAATTGTCAATAAGATTATAAATATTCTAAGTATAGCATGCTTCTAGGTCCTAAACTACCCGGACTTAAATATAATACTAGATACGCATGGACTCTCATCACCTCGTGCGTACGTAGCCCCCACAAATAGGAGCAAAAATCCAACTAATTCACCTATGGAGATGATTCCCTCTTACAAGGTTAGAAAGGAGACTCACCTCGCTTCGAAGATCCATAACCGGCATTCCACTCCCTTCCAAAGACTCGAATCGATGTTAAACACTCCAAAGCTAGCCAATAATTATGCAAATCCATTAATATAGGTTCAATTACTCATTACAATCCAATTCATAACAATTTCCAACGCCAATCGAAAATTCGATAAAAATCATCCTCAGGCCCACGTGCCCGGATTCTAAAAATTATTAAAAATAAATATTACCCATAACTCATTTGGTCTTTATCCAGAAATTCATTCAATTTCATCCATAAATCGACCGCCAAATCAAGGATTTGCCTTTTTTTTAACTTTTGGGCTCAAAATCTCAATTTTTACAAGACAAACACGGATAAAAATAGAAACCAATAGAAATAATTGGAGAAATATCAAAATAAAGGTCATATATTTACCCCTTTGTTAATACGAGAACAACGCCACGAAAATCACCTCAAACGGAACTCTAGAACTCAAGATATGCCCAAAATACTAAAATTCTCGGTTTGAAACACTGTCCAGGCGATATTTCTTCATTGCCTTCACGGGAGACCTTCGCGTTCCCGAAGGGAAATTTTTTGCATTGACTGATCAACCCAAAAATCCTTCTTCGCGTTCGCGGAGCCGTTGTAGCATTCGCGAAGAACAAATCTTCACACCAGAAACCAACAATTTTTTTCGACACGGAAATGAGCATAACTCCCTCATACGATATCTAAATTCGACGATTCTTTTTGCTATGGCTCCGTAATTATGATACGGATCTAATGGTACAATAAAAACTTAATTTGGAGATCATTTTATTAATATGGTACCATTTATGTCCAAAGAAACGATGTTGAAACATCAAATAAGAGCGCGATACAACCCGAAACACACCCGAGGCCCCTGGGACGCGAACCAATCATACCAACCAGTCCCAAGATACATTAAGGACTTGCTCGAGGTCTCAAATCATATAAAACAATGCTAAAACCACGAATCGACCTCCAATCCAAGCTTTATGAACTTTGGAATTTCAAACTTCTACTTTCGATGTTTAAACCTATCAAATCACGTCCGATTGACTTCAAATTTTGCACACAAGTCATATTTGGCATTACGGACCTAGTCCAACTTTCGGAATCGAATCCGACCCCGATATCAAAAAGTCCAATTCTGGTCAAAATTCTCAAAATACTTCCGTTTTTTATCGATAGCCAAATGACTCCAAAATGACCCACGAACCCCCAAATTCACTTTCGATCGCGCTCCCAACACCAGAATCACCATACGGAGCTACTCCTAAATCCCAAACGGACATAGATAACACTGAAATGCACTTCAACCCAAACTTATGAAATTTCTTCCAAAATGCTAACTTCCACAATAGGTGCCAAACGCTCCCAGGGTCATCCAAAACCCGATCCGGGCATACGCCCAAATCCGAAATCATCATACGAACCTGCTGGAACCCTCAATTTCGATTTTGAGGTCGTTTACTCACAAATCCAATCCTAGTTAATTCTTTCAACTTAAAGCTTCCGAAATGAGAATTCTCTTTCCAAATCAACTCTGAACTTTCCGAAATTCAATTCTGACTGCGCGTACAAGTCACAATACCTGAAATGAAGCTGCTCATAGCCTCAAACTGCTGAACGACGCACAAGAGCTCAAAACGACCTATCGGGTCGTTACATTCTCTCCCACTTAAACATACATTCATCCTTGAACGTATTAAGAATTTTGGTGTGGTTGCCCAAAATCACTGTTTAACACCTCCAGCACCTACCTGTGCTACCACAACTCAGTTGGGCACCTTAGCTCGATTAATCTGAAGATATCCTTTTTTACTTAAGCAAATAAGCCTTAGAGCCCAATTCCAACACCCGGAATTCTCTGCCAGGCCTGTTCCAACATACGCTCACCGCATCAATAACTACACGCAACATTAACATGATACCTTAGTTGGATTCACACTTACACCACTTTACTCACGGGACCAGAATAACATTCTCCGATCAAATACTTCGAAATTTCACGAATCTGATGCTCCTATTGCACCTCATGACCTACATAGGTCTTGCTCTAACTCTTACAATACCTCCATGACGGAAGAGATGTGTAGAAATTCATAACCTACTGCTGCATTCAACAAATCATTGGGTCTATACTCCTGACAAGAACCCTTGCCTTATTCTGAACCAAATAATGGTCTTTGCTCCTTAATATACTTCGTATAATCAGATTGCACTGATCCTAAATCCAATGATCTCGTCTCACCCAATACGAACTGCTCAGGCAATAAGCCACCCCGGACATGATCAAAAGTCTCATATGATGCCATAATGTGCCAATAGGCTATGAACTCGAACATGACAAAAAGCAAACAAATTCTGGGTGGAACTACTCAACTCACGCACTAATATGGACTTTACTTAGAAAATAGGAAGAAAGGCATACAAAAATAGCATATAGAAAACTGTACTCAACATCATACTATTGCGGCGTGCAACCTGATCCAAATAACATACCCATGGTGGCGTGCCATCTGATCTACACATAGAATTCACATAAGGAAATATACATCGAGCTAAATTGCTCATTACAACAAAATACCGAATATCGCCACAACCATGATAAGTGCATAATGCCATCCCTAGGGAGACAGATAACGCCATAAACTACAAAACTCAAGCACAACTGAAGTGCGATATATGATCTGAATCTCAAGAACCATCTTGCTCACATAACACCATCGCTACGCGGAACCTCAACACATAAGAAATTTATCAAGCCGTTTCGAAACTCACACGACACAATATAGCATAACATGAAATAGCAGATGACGAGATAGCACCCAACGTCCGAATGCTCCTCTATAAGGAGCGCTATGCTGAAATGAACACATCCGGCCTGACATGAGCCCATATTTATATTTAAATATATTCATAGACCTCAAGCTGATTCTGATCGCATCGAACTAGGCGAATAATCTTTCCTGGGTCCATAATAACCCCCTTTTCCCCATAACACACAAGAACAACCATCATAACCGGAGCATTCCTCCACAATCCAAAATCTAATAAGCCGAGTACCCTCTAGGCATTAATTCTCAAATTAACAATGTCACCACAATATTCATACTTGGTTAATTCTTCAATCAATCAAGTGACTACATGCCCCACTTAGACAATCTTCTTGTGGGGCACGCTCCCACGACCTTTCGTAACATATAACAAGTCTTCACATCTATACCACCAAATGCACTAACGCTGAAAAATGATCAAGAATCCATAACCAGGATGCAAACCATTTTACATAAAACACCAATCTCAGGTGACGCTGAAGCAATGCTAGCTTACTTTAAACATTCAAATCCCTTTACTGCTCATTCGAGCTCGTGACGTCCTTGTCAACACCGAACCGCAACCTAGATCCTCACTTTAAATTCCATACCACTCACTGTACCCAACATGCAAATATACGATAGAACAAGATTTTCATCATAACTCCAGGACCACTAATACATTAATACTTCATCATATAGAAACTTTTCACTTATCTCATTTCAGGAGAACCATAGAAACACACAAGTCAATGCTCATAACCGTAGAATATGCAAATCTTCAAGGAGTGGTCTGAGACATCATAGCCCTTCCGGGATCCGCCTATACATAACATGCCATAACATTAGAATACTTTCGAATAAAGTCAATTACGGCAGCCAACAAGCCTCACACGTACCGTCACAAATCACTTGCATAACTTAATCACGTTGAAGGAACTAGTCGTTGCCACCATCATGCTAATTCAATCATGGTTAACCAAATCTACTTCTTCTAACTTATCCTCAATTATCTTAGAAATAACAATAACTCCATTCAACACATAACGAAATCAATCTGTACTTATCCCGAGTAGACTTGTAACACGAGACCATGCTATCTCAAATCCCACAAACCACCTCATAACTTCCTTGTGCGCATATTCGCATCTCAACTGGTAAATCCATTTTGATAATTCCTCTACGAATCTGTAGTCATTTTCTCTCATTCCCCAAAATGTTACATTTTCAAGCTGAAGATATCATAGAACATTCCAATCCTCTTTTCATAATCTTCTGCAAAAGCTCGATTCTTAACCATAGTTATGGGGACGAAATCATTAGGCACCACACTTCAACTTTCTAATCCACTAGGATCGTTGTTGAGAGCCACCCACTCTGACTTGGTCCCGAATATAATCAACTCCATGAATCTTCTAGCTCATGAAATCCCTCTCGACAAAGCACCCCGCCGAATCACTTTCCTTGACACCCGCATTTATACAAGGCATAAATCCTGAATCTTTCCCCAAGTCTGAACATGAGTCAATAAGGCCAACCATAACACACCTTTAACAATTCCTTTGCTCAAATTGCCCTCTTATGTTCTTTTCCCTTAGCTGAAATAACCCATCAATATGCTAATAATCAGAAATCTCACAAATAGACGACCAAGTAATCCAACCATAGGCGGTTGGACTCTCCACTTAGCTTGAAGACACTATTACACAACTCTAAAACTCACCAAGATTCTTTATCTCTTATTGACTTGACCTTGCGCAATTAAACGGCCAGATTCCTTGGAATCCTTCCTTTAGTATTTCATGAACACTCTGAATCTCTAGCAACATTCACATATTAGACCTCTTATCGAATAGCCAGTAAAATCTTTCGCAGGAGCTTCACCAACCACGCAACCGCTGACCTACTCATAGGAGATAACCCACCTGAGCCCGTGCTCATTCACTGGCTACACAAGTCTATTTACTCCTCGTGGACATCAACTAAATGTGAGACATTATCTTCCAGTTCAAATTTATGTTGTATCCTCCTTCATATCAAGCAGCTCCTTTCCGTCATATCAAATCTCCCCCCGTTATGCTAGCTAAAATTTCAAATTAAGCTCGTAAACCTAGTCACTATCCACCATGAATCCCAAGTCACTCTAAACTTTTCTTAAGGAGTGTAGTCATCCTACCACAGAACCCATATGCTACTCTACCCCAAAGGCACATTGAAGAAAACCATAACACCAGTGAATATAACGTATTCAACAAGGACAATGACACCACATCGTAAATGAAAATTCCACCACGCTAAAAAATCCCAAGTCTTGTTAGTCATCAAACCAAACTTGAACATTCATAGCCTGATTCCCTTACATCCACCGAAAATAAAATTCTGAATCTCTAAATCTTGCATTGAGTAAAAATCTATCCAAGTCATTCACTGCCTCAACGCATAGACAAGCATCCTACCATTACACTAATACTGTGCGATAGCAATGCATGAATTGTCATAACAATTAATGCCAAATCTCAAAACCATAGGTAATACTGATACTGAGTAGAAACGACAGAATGACCTTCTGCAAGGCGATGACAATAGCCCAATCAAATATGTAGGGAGGAACATCCCGCAACATATCTGTAGTACCATTACAATTTCCTCAATTCCCAATTGATAACAAGCGCTTCACGTCGCATAATATTGAATATGAAGGAAATAAAGGCATAAACCTCAAAGGAATCAAAACGCACGATGAGTAATCAAGAAGGGAAGTGCTCCTAACAACCCTGTAGCCTCTCGAAGATAAGTACAGACATCTCCGTACCGATCCGCAAGACTCTACTAGACTCGGTCATGAATCGTGAGACCTAAGGGAACCTAGTGCTTCGATACCATATTGTCACGATCCAAAATCCACTAAGGATCTTGATGGCGCCGGACACTGCTATCAGGCAAGCCAACCAAAATACTTAACTACATTCTCGTTTTAAATATTTCTTAAATCCCTTCTTTTGTACGTTTAACAACACATAGTAAATTCCACTGAATGAATAATGAAAGAGTTAACAACTTTTTCAAAATTTCTGAATAAACCCATAGACATCCCGGAACTCGGTGTTACAAGCGCATGATTTGGAGCTCCATAATTACGATACGGATCTAATGGTACAATAAAAACTTAATTTGGAGCTCATTTTCTTAATATGGTACCCTTTATTCCTAAAGAAACGATGTTGAAATATCAAATAGGAGCGCGATACAATCGGAAACACACCCGAGGCCCCAGGGACCCGAACCAATCATACCAACAAGTCCCAAAATACATTAAGGACTTGCTCGAGGCCTCAAATCATATCAAACAATGCTAAAACCACGAATCGACCTCTAATCCAAGCTTTATGAACTTTAAAATTTCAAACTTCTACTTTCGACGTTTAAACCTATCAAATCATGTCCGATTGACTTCAAATTTTGCACACAAGTCATATCCGACATTACAGACCTACTCCAACTTTCAAAATCGAATTTCAACCCCGATATAAAAAATTCCAATTCTAATCAAACTTCTCAAAATTTTTCCATTTTTTATCTTTAGCCAAATACTCCAAAATAACCCACAAACCCCCGAATTCACTTCGCTCCCAACACTAGAATCACCATACGGAGCTACTCCCAGACTCGGAATCCTAAACGGACATCGATAACACTGAAATGCACTTCAACCCAAACTTATGAAATTTCTTACAAAATGCTAACTTCCATAATAGGTGCCAAAATGCTCCATGGGTCATCCAAAACCAGATCCGGATATACACCCAAGTCCGAAATCATCATACGAACCTGCTGGAACCCTCAAATTCCGATTTCGAGGTCGTTTGCTCAAAAATCCAATCCTAGTTAATTCTTTCAACTTAAAGCTTCCGAAATAAGAATTCTCTCTCCAAATCAACTCCGAACTTCCCGAAATTCAATTCTAACCACGCGTACAAGTCACAATACCTGAATTAAGCTGCCCATGGCCTCAAACTGCTGAACGACGTGCTAGAGCTCAAAATGACTTGTCAGGTCGTTACACCTTTAATCAATTCATGAGCCATTATGACATTGTCAAGAATATTTCTCCCTTCTATGAAGGTCGACTGAGAAGGTCTACCCAAAAGATTGTAACAACCTGGCCGGTCGTTTTTGGAATTTACACCCCGATTCCCCATTAACTACTTTCCCTAAGTTCATTTTTGCTATTTTGGTTTGCCGGGACGTTCGGTATTAGGATTCAGAGTGTTTTGGGACACTTAGTCCCTAAATGAGAGTTTAAGAGTTGAAAAATGGTCCGTATTCGGAACAGTGTGAAGATGACCTCGGAATGGATATCCGATGGTTTCGTTAGCTCCGTTAGATAATTTCGGGGTTGGTAGCGTGTTCGGAATATTATTTGGAGGTCCGTAGCTCATTTAGGCTTGAAATGCCGAAGTTTGAATTTTTTTGAAGTTCCGGTCTGATAGTGAATTTTTGATTCGAGGGTCGGTTTGGGATTTCGGAAGTTGCTGTAGCTTCGTCATGTCATTTTGGATGTGCGTGCAAAATTTCAGGTTATTCGGACAAGGTATGGATAGGTTTTTGATCAAAAGTGAGTTTGGTTAAGTTTTGAAGTTTTTAAGTCCAAATCTTTGATTAATTCGAGGTTCCGGCATTGTTTTAGGTGGTTTAAGGATTGGTACAAGTTTGAATGATGTCATGGGATATGTCCGTAGGTTTGGTTGAGGTCCCAGGGGCCTCGGATGTGTTTCGGATGCCCAACAGGGCATTTTGTGTTGAAAAATAGTTGCAGATTTTCTGCTGTTGATGTTGCAGACTTTTACTCTCTGCGATCGCATCCTCGTTCATGCGATCGCGTAGTGGAATTTCAGAGGTGGTCCTTTCCCTTCAATGCGATCGCGCATCTCCTCCTGCGATCGCATAGATTCTGTTTCCCCTTCTCCGCGATCGCAAGGCCTTTAATGCGATCGCATAGGTCTGCTTCCTTCCCTTCCGCGATCGCAGGACCATACCTGCGTTCGCATAGACCATTTTCCAGGCCTTCAATTTTCACTCTACGCGATCGCATCCCTTCTTATGCGATCACACTGAAGAAAATCCCTGGGCAGATATAAACATTTCAAAACGAACCCTTCTTCCATTTTTAGAAAAACTCAAGCTAGAGAGCTCGGTTTTGGGAGATTTTTCGAGGGACTTTCAGAGGCAACTATTTGGTAACGGTTCCCTACTCCTCTATGACTAAAACCCACTAATCTAATCGTGATTTCAACCTTTAATTTCGGATTTTGAATGAAACTTTGGGTAAAATTCTTAGACCTAATAGTGACGATTTGAAGGGGCATTTGACCTCCGATTTGGGAGATTTTTATATGGTTAGACTCGTGAGAGTACGAGGGTTCTAAAAATGTAAAAATATTTTGATTCTGAGACATTGGCTGGAGGGGTAATTTGGTCAGTTTACCTATTTTTGCGCCCTAGTTTTGATTTTGTTAGTGGAATCAGTTAATTGCAATATTATTTACAATATGAAATTGGTTTGAATAGATTTGGGCCACTCGGAGTCGGATACTCGTGGCAAGGGCATCGCTCCCTAGTTGATTTCGCACCGGTTCGAGGTAAGTCGCTTGCCTAACCTTGTGTGGGGGACTTCATCCCTTAGGATGTGATAATTGGTAATTGAATGCCTGGTACTTGAGGTGACGAGCGCGTACTTGAGCAAATTGTTGAAAACCCAGATTTTTACTTAATTACTTGATTTGGATTCTCTTTCATATTTGCCTTACTTTACTTGTTTTTACTGTCTGTGCTAGCCTAGAAGAGTATGTTTAATTGTTCCAAGCTGCCTAATTGTTTAAATTGTCTTAACTGTGATTACGTGGAGCGTGTTAGGCCAGTATTATTTGCTGTCTTGTATTGTTGTACTTAAATTTCTGAATATTTCTCTGATGTTGGATGCGCATTTACATTGGGACTACGGATGCGGGATTCCGGGAGTTCCCCCTTGTTTGTTTATTTTGGGACTACGGGTTTGATTCCCGGGAGATCCCCCTGCACTTTTACTTTGGGACTACGGGTTCGATTCCCGGAAGATCCCCCTGCACTTTTATTTTGGGACTA
>MU685892.1:0-22240 GCA_026770625.1 Nicotiana glauca | reverse complement strand
ATTCATGAAAACATAGCCAAATCATATGAAATTAGGGCTTGAAGTAAAAATTCTAAATTTGGGATTTGAGGGGCCATTTGTGGTCCGATTTGGGTGTTCTTGGTATGTACGGACTCGTGGCGAGATAAGGAATCCATGGATGTCAATTTCGTATTTTTTTGAGAAGCCGGCCTGGGGTCGGGTTTTGCTAGTTTCGAGATTTTTGTTATATTTCGATTGTTTTCGATTGTTTTCGATTTGGTGTTGTCCCATTAGCATATTATGATATATTTGTACTGATTTTGGTTAGATTTGACGTGCGTGGAGGCCAATTTGACGGGCAAAGGCGTCGCGAGCGAGGAATTTCACCGATTCGAGGTGGGTAATACTTGTAAATGATGTCCTGAGGGTTTGAAACCCCGGACTTGCACATCATAGTATTGTAATGTGGTGACTTGCACGCCAGGTATGAGCGTGGGATAGAGTACCGTTGGGGATTGTGACTTGGTCGTTCCCGGTTGTTGATTATTTCTGCGTAATTGACAGAAACTTGCTAGATGCTATCTTGAATTGGGCTGATTGCCATGTTTTGGGCTTCGTGCTGGCTATTTGAACCCTGTAGGGGTTATTATAACTGTTTTCATGACACTTAGCATATTAAATGATTTCAGTTCTGAGTTAAACACTGTTTTGAAATGTGCAGTCATATTGCTAAAGTTTAAAGACAGAAATTGCATTTTTCTGATATTTTGAGCTAAAAGCTATTACTTGACATTGCCTGAGTGGCTCATTTGCATGTTCTGGACTTAGATATGGATCGGGCTGCACGCCGCAGCAGTACATACATATACATGTATGGATCGGACTGCACGCCGTAGTAGTATATTATATGGATCGGACTGCACGCCGCAGTGATACATTATGTGGATCGGACTGCACGCCGCAGTAGTATAGCGCTTGGGCTGTAGGAGCCCCTCCGGAGTCTGTTCACACCCCCAGTGAGCGCAGGGTACCCAAATGGATCGGGCTACGCGTCGTAGCGGTCATGTGCATTGCATTCATGCTTTGGCTTCTGGTTGTATTACGTGGCATGACATCTAGCACTCATACATTATTGGCATACATGTACTACCTGCCTTGATGACCAGATACCCTGGTGTAAATTTCTAAAGGAGTACTGAGCCCGACGGGATGATTTTTGTGCGGACTTGCACTACTTGATATCGTATTAATGTACTTAACTGTTAATAATGAAAGAAAGAGATGTTTTCCAAAGAGGTTTTAAACTGAGTCAGATATGTTATAAAGGATTTTCATGGAACTACTGCTGTCTAAAAAGTGTTGTTTTGTATTTTATAGCATGAGATAGTGCTCTTACGTGGTTTCTTTTTTCTCAGCATTATTTACTCTTATTATCGCTGAGTTGGAAATACTCACTTTACTCCCTGCCCAATGTGTGCAGATTCAGGTATTTTGGGAGCTTAGCTGAGCTAGTCACTGCTTCAGAGTTTATTTGGAGTTGTCGAGGTAGCTGCCTGACGGCCGCAGGACCCGACTCCTTCCCTATCTCTTTATTATTTTCCGTAGTTTTGATCATTTGTAGTATGGAGTTTTATTACTCTGGATTGTTAGAGGCTCTAGACTCATGACCCCCAGGTCTTTGGGAGATTATCCAGTTTGGTTTCTATCTATCAGTTAAGATTTTAGCTTTATTATCGATAATGATATTCAATTAACTGATTTTGAGCTTCATGCTCGGGTTGAGAGTGTAAATAGTCGGGCTTGCCTAGCAGTTGTATTGGACGCCATCATGATCGGGATTTGGGGTCGTGATACAATAGGTGCTGAATCTTTTCAGAGGCCCAAGCCAACATCAAAATGAGAGGAAGTCCACAGATTAATTAATTGTAGTCTGAGAATCTCTTAGCAGCCTAAACTGGTATGATCTAAATACAAACTAAATACTTCAATCATGAAATGATTAAAACATTGGTTACTACATATCCATGACATATGAGGAAGAAGTAGGAGAAATAGAAGATAACTAAATAGCTTATATGAGCACATGAAGATTGATCTTCAACCACAAACGAGCTTAGTTGCATTTTTCAACAAAACCTCATGTTTTCCACACATAAAATCACTTTTACAACATCATTTTCTATTCAATGGTTTAGAAGAAAATACATGAAAATTAAAAGAGAAACGAAAGAGTTAAGAATCAGCAAGCAGCAGTAGAAATCAGCCTAGAACCAGCAATGAAATAGTACCCCAAACAGCAGCTCAAACCAAACTTTTAAAACCCAAAACATAAGCTATGTTTACCCAGGTGCAGGACTTAAAAATTTTTCAGAAGTTTTAGCTAACCAATGAAATCAGAGAACACCAAATAACTAAGCAGAATTTGAGCAGTTTTTAACAAAACATGTAGGGATTTCAATGTTATTTTTCAAAGCTTTTCTAAAGCTCATCCGTTTTCTTTTTTTCAATATTTTTCACTCTCTAAAATATGTCTTGTGTATGAAGAAACAATGCCTTTATAGGCAAGCCTTAGGGCAGCCTAAAAGAATTCAGTTTTGCTCTTTGAATCCTTTTCCAATTTTTATTTTTGCTATTTAATCCCTAAGTTAAAAATCAATTTTCAAAGCTAGTCCCAATCCCACCTTCCTAGAAATTTCCCAATTCAGTTACACAAGATTCCCCGACCTAAAATTCCTAAACTAAGACCCATGTTTTACCCTTGAAACCAAAGCAAATTGGGTCGAGAATGGCATCAAGACCCAAACAAAATCAGAAGCTAATTTAATGAATCAATTGGAAACACAAAAGAAAATAATAGCTTGAAAGATTTTAAAACCAAAATTCTATCTAAGTGATTGATTTCCCTTTTTAAAGCTAGCTAATAAGCTAGAATTAACTAATGACCAAATTAACACCAAATCAAATTAAACTGGATATTAGACTAAAACAAAATCAGAAGTTAAACGAGTAAAATGCACAAACCAAAACAAAATTAACAAAACAAAAAACCTATATTTAGAAGTTTAAATTTCAACCAATTTATCATAAGAAATTAAACTAAAGAAAGGTAGAAGAATGAGAATGGAAGGGGAAACAAAACATAAATAAGAAACTTACCTAACTAAACTTGAAACCAACACTGGAGGCCTTGATTTAGAACAAAATCAATGTTAACCGTTTGTTCTTTATCAAGAACAAATGACCAACATTATTTTATGCTAAATCACCCTTGAAAAACTTAGAACACTCGGAGGTGGGGCTTTGCATGACACAGATTCGAGGGCAAAATAATTTTGGTATTTTAGTGTTTGGGTTCTTAACATAAGATCTAAAACTCGAAAAGATGGATGGGGATTTGAGGGCAAGTGTTTCAGGATTTAGGAAGAAGATGGGCTAGAGGTTATATGGTGTTAATTTGGGACTGATCTGAGGTGGCGCCGACGGCTTGAGGTGGTGGAGAATTGGAGTGGCGCTAAGGTTTAGGGGGCTGTCTCTGAAGATGGTGAAGTGAAGAGTGAGAGAGATGAGTTAGGGGGGAGTAGGCATTAGGACAGTTATATATTATTTGGGGGCCCAGTTCCGGACCGTTCGATCAATTGAGATCTACGATCCTGATTAAAAGTGATCTAAACGGGGTCGCTTGGCTATCTGAGAAAGACGAATCAGGTATTGGGGTAGAGCTGGGCCGGATTTTGACTGGTTTGGGGAAATTGGCTTGGTCTTGGGGAATTCCGATTAAAAAGGCCTAAAATCGGATTCTTTATTTTCTTTTCCTTTTCTTTTCAATTTTTAATTTTCTTTTCTTTTTAAATTTAAAAATAAAACCTAAAATAATTCCAAACCCAAATTATCTTACTAAATTAGGTTAATTACTAAGAATAATATTTATAACAACTAATTAATTACCAAATTATAAGAAAACTACAATATTCGAAACTAAAAATTAAAAATGCAAAGCTGAGTTATTTTTTGTGATTTTTCTATTTTCGTCAAATAAATTAATTTACCAATTAATCTAAAATGTAAGATTAATTCCTAAATGAAAATGTAAAGTATTTTTGTATTACAATATTCTAAACTAAATTAAAAATGCAAAACTGAGTTATTTTTTGTGATTTTTCTATTTTCGTCAAACAAATTAATTTACTAATTAATCTAAAATGTAAATTTAATTCTAAATGCAAATGAAAAGTATTTTTGCATTTTTTATGAATTAAATAAAATTAAACATGCATGCAAAATGCAAACAATAAGAAAAATTCTACAATGGTTCCTAAAATAACAAATAATTAAAAGAAAAATCTAATTTTTGGAATTCTGTAAGGGTAATTCATGTGAGGCAAAAATCAGGTGCTCACACTTGCTGCTAGCAGACCTGACATAGTTTTTAGTGTAGGGCTTTGTGCTCGCTTTCAGGCTAATCTAAAGGAATCTCACTTGACTGCAGTCAAGAGGATACTAAGATATTTGAAAGGCACTACTGATTTGTGTCTTTGGTAACCTAAAGGTAGTAATTTCAATCTTGTAGGATATGCTGATGCTGATTATGCAGGTTTCCTTGTGGATAGGAAGAGCACCTCAGGTATGGCTCATTTTCTTGGTTCATGTCTTGTATCATAGGCTACTAAAAAGCAGAATTTAGTAGCCTTATCCACTATTGAGATTGAATATGTTGTTGCTGCTTCTTGCTGTGCTCAATTGCTGTGGATCAAACAACAACTGATAGATTTTGGTATTGAAGTTGGTTGCATTCCTATCTTCTGTGATAACACTAGTGCTATAAGTATGACAAGGAAACAGGTTCATCATAAGAGGACTAAGCACATAGATGTTAGACACCACTTCTTAAGAGATAACTATGAGAAAGGATTGATCTCCGTAAAATTCCGTGCTACTAATAAACAAATTGCTGACATCTTCACTAAAGGACTGAGTAGAGAAAATTTTGAGAGGAACTGGTTGGAAATAGGGATGATTATGATCACCTAATAAGACCAGGTCAGAATGCACAATGAAAAAAAATATATATATTTTGGCTAAGAAATCTAAACATCTGTAAATATCAAGATGAATTTCTACTCAGTTTCATACTGTAATTAGTATACTCTTGTGACATGTGTTAATATGACTCACTGATCTCTTATAAAATTTTCTCTATTTTAGTAAATTGAGGCATGGTCTATAGAATTCTAAATAAAGAACCTGGTTCATCTGTATGGGTTCATCTGAATGCTAAGGTATGTTTTCTATACTCTGTACAATTAGAAATATAAATATTTAAATCATGAGCAGAAGTCCTACAATTGTTCAACTCCTTAGAAAATTTTATTTGTTAGTTTTGAACCAGTTCCGTCAATCTTAGAACTCTAAACCACAAAAAATTGCCTAAAATTTAGGAAAGCCTAACCTATCATTCAAACCTGAAATTTTAGGTTAATTAGACATCTAATTGACCACTGCTAAAGATGTCGTCATACATTAAATGTGTATCTCTCTTTAAATACACATAATTACCTCCTGGCATCTTCACAATCCAAAACCGTCAAAAATGCCTCTTCACTTTCACTTGCTTTCCTCTCCAAAATTCTAACTCACCAATTCTCTAAAGAAACTAGCGATCATGATAAACCCACAAGATAATCCTGGAACTCCTTCACCACCTACTCCCTCTAATTCATCTACCTCTCCTCCACCTAGCACATCTCCCAAACTCAGGCTGAGAAGGTTAAAAATGCTTGCTCGAAAAATAGTAGCTTTCGAGGCTCTCTCAAAGAAATTATATGAGAAATTAAAGGCAAGCCAGGTCCAAGACTCTGACTCCACCTCTGATTCTGACTCACACAAATCGGCTGGTGAGGGGGAAGGACCTGTGTCTTCTGACTCTGAGAAGACTCAACAATCCCCTTCAAAGGTAAGTTCTTCTGTGACTGAAAATCTAGAAACTAGGATTGTTTTGGTTGGGGCTATCAGGGATGTAGAATTACCTGAGTTACAAACGAGTGGAGGTAAAAAGAAATCTGAAAAAGAAAAAAAGAGAGAGGGTGCATGTGGTGAAGAGAGGAGAAATGGGAAAAGAGTGGTTGATCATTCACCCACTACTTCTTTGTTTTGCCTTCTATCTGTGGGGTTGAACAAGAAAATGTAGAAGAGAGTGGCAAGAAATCAGGGGAAATGGTTCAGGTGAAGCTTCTGAAGGATTGGTTAACTTAAGTTCACAGAGAGATGAACCTGGTTCATCAGTTGAAGAGTCCTAGCAGACCTTTTGAAAAAGGTTGGGGCGAGTTATGAGCCAAAGAAAAAAAGAACCACCACATCAAAAGTCCCAGTGCTCCTAAACCCTCTAAGAAAAGAAAGGCTTCATCCCCAACACCTACTGACACTTCCTTGCAAAACGGAAGAGCTACAAGAAGCAGGGTAAAATAGAGTGAGGCTAATCTACAAAATGCCTTAGCTAAAAGTAAGAAGAAAAGAATGGATAAAGGAAAAGGGAAGGTTTTAGAGTCCTTAGAGGCTATTGAAGTTGAGGACATAGAACATGTCCATCAAGAAAAAGTTACAACAGAGGAGGTTGAAACCCCCAAGTCCAAAAAGGGAAAGACTTCTTCCAAGAAGTCTTCTTGTGTGTCTGCAACAGCTGGACCTTTATTATCCAAGAGGACAAGGTCTGAAATGAAAAGTAAACAAGTAAGAATCTCTGAAGATGAGGAATGGAGTGGAGAAGAAGAAGATGATGAGTCTGATGGTGACCAAAACAAGCTTGCCATGTTTGGCAAAAAGAAAAATTTTGAAGGGTAGAGTGCTGAAAGACCTGGTGGAACCAGGAATGATAAGACTGGTAGATTCCTTGGCTGCTTAGGGGTGGAAGTACTTGGTCCTTGAAATGTATGGAATACTAGCAAGGAATGAAATCATTGAGTTCATGGTAAATACAGAGGTTACGGATGGCAAGGTTAGCAGCCTAGTGAAAGGAGTTCAAGTGACCTTTGATGCAACAAAAGTGGGAGAGACCCTTGGAATACCCTCTGAAGGGGTTGATGACTGTACAAGGGAAAGGTGTCCTTGTCTTGACTCCCTTCCTACTACCCTTGAAATAACTAGGAGGTTCTGTGATGCTGAAGATGTAAATGAGTCTAGGATTGTTCAGAAGAGTGAGATGAGGCCACAACACAAAATCATCTGTGAGGTTGTCAACAAGTGTGCTGATAGAGTGCCTGGAAAGAGGAATGCAAATTTATTTGCCTACACTTATCATTAAGCAACTGAACAGGGTCATCAATGGCTCCAAGGCTCATGTTACTCCTATGGCTTTATTCTGACTACGATAGTAGATAGGTAAAATGTGCCTCTGAAGAAATGGGAAATGGCCTCAAGCAAGGATCATTTTGGCATTAACACTCTGATTGCTTGTGACTACTTAGTCAGTTCCATCCCAAATGAACCTGGTTCATCCAAGAAGACTCCTATCAACAGTAAAGTCTGGGCTCTTGTTCAAGAATGTGAAACAAAGGATACTGAGATAGCTAGACTCAAGGCTCGTGTGGCAGAGGTGGAATTTGAGAGGGATGATCTCAGAACTGAGCTTACCAAGGAAAATGAGAAGAATGATGGGATTCTTCATAATATGTTGCATCTTCTCCAAGCCCAAAACCAACCCTCTAGCTCCCCAAGCCTTAGGAATTCTAGCTTTTGTCTTTTGAACCTGTCTATTACCTTCAATGACCTGGATTGGGGATTTTTCTATCTTTTTGCTCATGTTTTAAATGTTTTTGCTTTCTGGTAGCAATATATCTTCTATCAATGATATCTACTAGTTTTGCTCTTGTTTTATGTTAATCTTTCCTTGATAGTTTAAATATGTTTTCTTGATTACTGATGATTAAACCATGATTGCACTTGCAGTTGACCTAGTGGCCATGAGTATTTATTAAAATCTGGGACTCACACTTTGTGTGCAACTTTTTGATGATGCCAAAAGGGGGAAGAGATATTGTGCTTTACACATTCTGACTAAGTGATGTTTATAACCTAATTAACTTGTTCTTTGATGATAAGTGAATTTTTTAAACTTTATATTGATGGTTAAGCTAAGTTCTTACAGGATCCAAGTAAGTAAAAAGCACAGAGTTTGTCATCAACAAAAATGGGGAATTTGTTGGCCCAAGAATAGGTGAAGTTTTGAAGATTGACAAAAGAACTCGGTCATGGACCAAGTCCATCTTGTGAAGAACAGTCATGATCAACCTATACACGTGAGATGCACATGAAGGAGATAAATCTAACTAATCAATAAGCAATATCTCTTGATCTGATCGAAAAGGTTGCATATTGGATAAGGAGAGAAAGACTCCTTACATGAAGAGAACACAGTTTAGGAAGAAGATAGTGTTAGAGTTTCAGATTACTATGAACTGTTCTACGATAGAAGAGTAGTAATTGAATTCCAGTCAAACTCTGATTACTAACCCATTGAGTATCAATGCTATTCTCTTTTAGAGGTAATTCACCTGGGCAGAAGTTAAACTTAAATTGAGAACAAAAGAGCAAGGCGATTTTGCAAGCAATTTATATGTGATTCGAGTGTGTAATCCTGAAGCTCCTTGAATAAGATAAAAGAACCAGTTCCATGTGTCTATCTTTTATTCTAGTTAAATTATAGTAGGTGATTTTAAATTGTAACTTTCAGCTTTCATGGAAGCAATTGTATTCGGTACCTAAGAGTGTTCAAGTTAGAGTTAACTTGAAGTTGTCACAATAGTTGAGGTTGAGTGCCACAATAGGATTACAATTAATTTTTAGGTTTACAAAGAGTTTTGTAAATGTTGTTTTGGTTCAGTGATTTTAGTGGAAGTCTAGGAAAATCCTACTGAGTTGTAGGTCGTGGTTTTTCACCTATGAAGCCATGTGTTTTCCACATTAAAATCTCTGTGTTCTTTATTTTCTTTATTTATTATTTCGCAAACAGTAGTAGTTGGAACACATAGAAGAACCAGGTCCTTTTATAGTTCAGTTAAGTGAAAATTGGGTACCAAACTAATCACCCACCCCCCTTCTCTTATGTGGTAGTGATGTTTAAAACATCACTAGATAGATAGAGGACGAAGATGGGGCCTTCAGCCGGATAAATGGAGGACATTTGTAGAGCGATGAGGTAGATGATATATAAGGCTCACATGGTCCAGCTGTGTGAAGGCTCAAGCACCGCTGAGGTGCAATATGTGGGGCCAAATACCAAGCTCCAAAAGTGCAAGGCTACTCCGTTCCTAGTCAAGAGGGAATCCCAGTATTTCAGTCTTGCCATTTTTCCTACATTTCGAGTTATTTCGGGGTGTAACTCGAATGTTTTTTAGTTTATTGTCTTTTAAATTCCATTGTAAACCTTCCTATCTTTAAAATTCAATGAAATGAAATCAATATTTCATCGTACATGAATCTCTTTCTTTATTCTTTCTGATTTTTGTTATTCTTCTTATTTCTTCTTTCAGTTCTAATAATGCGGACTTAAATAACATGACATGCTTGCGGACTTCATGCCCAGATCCTAACATGCTGTCTAACTATGAAATAATGAATCAAGAACCATAATATGATGAAGATGAGGCTTTTAAGGAAATAAACCGAGAATTGGAACAATTTGAGAATAAGTCGATGCCAAACATAAATGAAACTGAGCCAGTTAATTTGTGTAGCTCGGAAGAGGTCCAGGAAACCATGATAAGCATTCATGCTGATGAAAGAACTAGTGATGCATTGATCCAACTTTTGTTCGAATTCAAAGACGTGTTTGCCTAGTCCTTTGACGATATGCCAGGACTGAGTGTTGATTTAGAGGTGGACAAATTGCCAACAGACCCCGGTTATCCCCCTGTCCAACAAAAATAAAGAAAGTTTAAAAATGATAGCAGTGACAACATTAAAGAAGAAATGACCAAACAATTGAAAACGGGTGTGATCCGAGTGGTACGATACACCACATGGTTGGCTAATGTGGTCCCAGTTCCAAAGAAAGATAGGAAAGCAAGCCCCAAGGAAAACTTTCCATTACTAAACATCCACATCCTTATTGATAATTGTGCCAAACATGAGATACGGTATTTTGTGAACTGTTATGCTGGGTATCATCAGGTTCTGATGGATGAAGAAGATGCATAAAAGACAGCTTTCACCACACCCTGGGGCACTTGTTATTACAGGGTCATGCCATTTGGTTTGAAGAATGCCAAGGCAACTTACATGAGGGCTCTGACTGCCATCTTTCACGACATGATGCATTAGGAAATTGAGGTGTATGTGTAAGGCCCCGTGAAATCCCTACTCAAAAACCCGGATCCCGTGGTGCCAAGTTAGGATGCGCGGACCCTTTTGGATTGAATAATGTATTAAAAAGTCAAGAATAAGTTCCCAGAAAAATGCAAGAAATGCGGTCCAAAATGCGATTGCAAAATTGAAATGCGGACCGCATACCTGCCGCAGAGAGAGGCAGAATGTTGGTTAAAATTAAAGTCAGTAATGCGGTCGAAATGCGGTCGCATAATCGAAATGCGGACCACATAGTCATCGCATATTTTCCTTTGACATTTGCGAGGGTTAGTTCTGCAGTGCACTTTGCGACCGCATAACATGAATGCGGACTGCATTCTTACCACAGACTGAGTCAGAATGTTTAGTTTTTGGGGAGCATTTTGCGGTCCATTATGCGGACCTCATGTTAACTCTGCGATCGCAAATGCGACCACATATTTGACTCGGGGCTCCAATTTTCTAATTTTTAACCCGACTTCCATATCGATATATCCGGTGTTATAGCTTATTTTGAGCATTCTTCTGAGCATTTCTAGAGAGAGAGGAAGAGGGTTCTTAGAGAGGGAAAGTCTCCCATCAAATTACTTCATAAGATTGGGCTAAATCATTGAAGAAAATCAAGTGAAGGCTCTTGAATCTTCATCCCAAGAGGTAAGGCTCCATCACCTCAGCTCATATTTGTATACTTAGCCATATGAGGTCATTAGGGAAGTAATTCATGGGTATGAGAATGAATCTTTTGCATGCATACCACCATAGAGTATTGGAAAGTAGTAAAATAAAAAAAAGAGGCAATTGGGGATACAAAATGATAGAAATTCCTCACAAAAAGGGGCCTAAGGTCATAGTGCACCTTTACTGTTTGATGATATGCTCGAACCAAGCTAGAACTTCAGTTTCGTCTCTAATTCTCGATTAATTCATAATTCTTGCTCAATAGATCGAAGCGCTAAGAGTTTCGGAAATTTGTAAAAGAGTAAGTAAAAGCTTTATTGAGGTATGTATGGCTAAAACCCCCTTTTATTAGAAATCGAGCTCTGTTGGTGCTTACGAATGTGTGGTAAGGTCGTATTAGTGAATGTATCGATTGTGGCTGTGTGTTAATTGATTTGCAATTATCTACATATTTACATGACGTGCCTCAATGTGTATAACATACCAATCTTGATAATTAGATAATGATGAAAAGAACCGTTATGTATTGAAATATTTGGGCTATAAGCCGACATTGAATCAAAAGATTATTCATGCTAGCTATGTGCTCACTATTTGTGATTACAACTTGAATTATCTTTGATATATGTGTCTATGATCATAACTTGTAAAACGAATGTTGGAAAGGGAAAACGATGTGATGATGGTGGCCACGAGTGCCCAGGAATTATTATGATATGTGTGGAATAAAGATTTGACTGTGTTGACAAATGAGAATCGAGTAATGCCTATAATAAGGTGACCTAGCCGATCGGGTCGTGATCGGACACCATGCCGCACACATGGTGGTNCAGTACAATTCAAATGTACTGACGTCCCTTTTGCCGGGGGCGCTACATTTGTGTTATGATTGTAGGTGGATCTATAGCAGGCACTCCAATCCACCGGCAGTAGCACCTCCTCTGCTTTTCGTCAACTGTATTGGTGAGCCCCTTTCCCCTCGGGGCCCTGCGTGGCTTATGCTGCTGTTCTTCCCAGAGTCTTATTTTTTCTGTATTTGTATAAGGTATAGCCGGAGCCTTGTTGCCGGTATTTCTGTATTATTCTTCGGTTATATTTAGAGGCTCCGTAGACAGGTTGTGGGTAGCGTCGGGTATTGGAAATTAAAATAGAAATATTGATGTTTGGCAATGATGTATATAAGTTTATAACTTGTAATACCCTTAAAGTGGCGAAATGATGTTGCTAATGAAACTGAAATGGAAATCATTAATTATATGTTGATATAATTTGATTAACGAAGCCCATCCCTTATTTAATTATCAGTTGGGTTGGGTAGTATGCATGAAACCTGCCAGGCTTGCTCAGTAGGGTTTACTTGGTTGAGCGCCGGTCGCGCTCCTTAGATTTTGGGGCGTGACAGTATGTGGATGATGTGATCATTAAATCCAAGACGCGGGATGACCATGTACAAGATTTGAGAAAGTTCTTCGAGCGACTTCGTAAGTGTGACTTGAAGTTGAATCCCGTTAAGTGTGCATTTGGGGTACCATCTAGGAAGCTTTTTGGTTTTGTAGTTAGTCGGAGAGGCATCGAGTTAAACCCAACAAAAATAAAGTCTAATCGGGATTTGCCCCCTCCGAGAACCAAGAGAGTAGTTATGAGTCAGTTGGGAAGATTGAATTACATCTGCAGGTTCATTGCTCAGTTGACCTCTACGTGAGCCCATCTTTAAGCTATTGAAGAAAGATGTGGTAATTAGATGGAAAGGTGAGTGTCAGAAAGATTTCGACAAAATCAAATAATATATGGCGAATCTGCCAGTGTTGGTTCCACCCAAGCCCGGAAGACCTTTGTTTTTGTACTTAATGGTATTGGAGAACTCTTTTGGATGTGTTCTCGGGTAACATGATGTGATTGGGGAGAAAGAACAAGCCATATACTACTTGAGCAAGAAACTCACTAGTTATGAAGCCAAGTACACTTTATTGGAAAGAACTTGTTGCGCCTTAACTTGGGTCGCTCAGAAGCTTAGGCATTATTTGTTGGACTACACCACCTATCTCATAACCAGCTTGGATCTTCTGAAGTACATCTTCCAAAAACTGATGCCCATGGAGAGGTTGGAAAAATGGCAAATCCTGCTTACCGAGTTAGACATTGTCTATATCACCCGCACGATAATGAAAGCTCAAGCCTTGGCGTTTCACCTAGCTTAGAATCCTGTTGATGATGAATACTAGTCTTTGAGTACCTACTTTCCGGACGAAGAAATAAATTTTCAGGTAATTCCAGAAGACACCAATGCTTGGAAAATGTTCTTTGATAGAGCTATGAATGCAAAAGGTGTCCGGATTGGTGCAATTTTGATCTTACCCACTGGTCAGCACTATCTGGCTAGTCCGGCTTCGATTTTTCTACACAAACAACACTACCGAGTATGAAACCTGCGTTGTGGGCATGGATATGGCAATCGATCAGGATGTGTAAGAATTGTTAATCATGGGAGATTCTGATTTGATTATTCGACAAGGTCAAGGTGAATGGGAAACCTGAGATATCAAACTTATTCCATACAGGCAACATATGGAAGATGTTAGAAAGCGGTTCAAATATGTCGAGTTTAGGTACATTCCTCAGTTTGACAATGAGTTAGCCGATACACTAGCTACTTTGGCCTCGATGCTACCATATCCAGGCAATGTCCACATTAACCCACTAGAAATCCAAATTCGAGAAAAAAATGGTTATTCCAACATAGTTGAGATAGAACCAGATGTTCAGCCATGGTATCATGATATCCAAAGATTCTTGAAAACAAACAGAACAAGCCAGCGCAGACCAAAAGAGAACAATTACAAGGCTCACAAGTAGTTTCTTCTTGAGCGGAGAAGTCTTGTAAAAAAACTCTAGATCTTAACCTTTTAAGATGCGTGGATGCCCAAGAGGCCGGAAGAATTATGAATGAAGTGCACGCAGGAGAGTGTGGACCCATATGAATGGATACGTCCTTGCAAAGAAAATCCTTTGGGTAGGTTATTATTGGATGACTATGGAAAAGAATTGCTTCAGTTTTGTTCGAAAGTGTCATCAATGTCAAATACATGGTGATCTAATTCATGCACCACCTTCAGAATTACACCATATGTCAGCATCGTGGCCGTTTGTCGCCTGGGGTATGGATTTCATTGGGCCGATTGAGCCAAAAGCTTCAAATGGGCACAGATTCATTTTAGTTGTTGTTGACTATTTCACAAAGTGTGTTGAAGCGGTCACTCTCAAAGCCATCACCAAGAAAGCATCGGTGGACTTCGTACATTCCAACATTATCTGTCGTTTTGGTATTCCTAAAACTATCATTACGAACAATGCTGCAAATTTGAATAGTCATTTGATGAGGGAGATATGTGAACAATTGAAGATCATGAATTGGAATTCTACCCCTCATCGGCCCAAAGCTAATGGTGTCGTTAGAGCAGCGAACAAAAACATCAAGAAGATTCTTAGGAAAATGATTCAAAGTTCTAGACAATGGCATGAAAAGTTACCTTTTGCATTGTTAGGGTATCTCACAACTATGCGCACATCAGTTAGGGCAACACCCAACTTATTGTTTTATGGTACTGAAGCCGTAATACCCGCAAAAGTTGAAATTCCATCTCTTCGAATCATTGTTGAAGCTGAGATTGAGGATAATGAGTGGGTCAAAACCCGTCTAGAACAGTTCACCCTGATTGATGAAAAGCGGATGGCCGCAGTTTGCCAAGGGTAGTTGTATTAACAAACAATGGCCCGTGCCTACAACAAGAAAGTGTGGCCTAGGAAATTTGAAGTGGGACAACTTATTTTGAGACGTATCCTCCAACATCACATGGAAGTAAAAGGAAAGTTCGCTCCAAACTGAAGGGTCTATACATTATAAGAAAATTGTTGCCAAAAGGGTCATTGAACATGGGAGACATTGAAGGGAATGATCCCGAAACACCTGTCAATGCAGACGCGGTCAAAAGGTATTACGTTTAACCTTTCTGCGATATAAAAATTCCTCGATTGGGATGACGAAGGCTTTCATTCTCGCTACCCAAATATTTTTAACCCTTTGCTAACCCTTTGAGCCGGTTACCTTTCTTTGATCACCCTGTTTGGAACTCGAAACGTTTGTTAAAAAAAAGGAAGAGAGATAAAACAAAACAAAAAATCAAAAATAAAGTTTCCGTGAACTATGTTCAACTTGATTCCGAAAGGATACATAGGCAGCCTCTCTCTGGGGTTCAGTCACACCAAAATAAAAATCCACATTCCCCTCCAAAGTTGAAACTAGGGCATAAGTAATAATGGTTCGGCGACGGTTCGCCAGAAGGGTTCCAAAGTTGTAATTCAATCCAAACTCTTTTTACCGTAAGTCCTATTGAAAGTCCTTCTGATCAATTGGTAAATATGTTCAAAATGGGATGATGTTGGTTACTTAGATCTGATACAATCAAATAAGAGAAATAAAATAAGAGAGTCTTATGGGTGAAAACCCACACAGGCACTGTAAGGCGATGTTGAGTAGAGAAATTGAAAATGAGAGAGTCTTGTAGTGAAACTCACAAATAGCACTATACAACAACGGTGAGAAGAGAAATGAGAGAGGTCAGTTGGTGAAAACCCGCAAAGGGCACCTTGATCGAAAAGGGAATCACTTACAACCATCGGCATGGATATAGTCCTGGCAAGGTTTCTCGATTTTGAGGTATGAGTTATGATGGGAGATTGGATGGTTGCACATATCGGGTATCCAGTCCAAGAAGCTTGTCACGTCTATTGAAGTCTGCATGCACTCCAGATAATTCCTTCTTTCCTTTCCTCGAAAGAGACACTTCTTCTTTAAATTCATTATCCCGTCCTTTGTTTACCTTTCTTTGAATCCCTTTCGGTATAACTCTCATCGGAAACTAATACAAAGAAAAGATGGCAAGATTGGTTTTATAGGGTTTTTGTTTGACAAAAGTTAAATTTAGGAAAAGCACCCAACATCAACAGGTGCATCAAGTCGATCTCGATTGGCCATGATGGCCGATGCTCCAGACTCAAAATTCTTGAAAAGGAAGGAAATACCAAATTCAAGTGCCCATAAAGACAAAATAAGATGTAAAGGCCAAGCCCCACATGGGTTAACCATCATGTGGAATTTTGGAAAGTCAAGATCCATGGTTTTAGAAAGGAGACCAATTTCTAGAAAGCCAGTGATCAATGGAGATTTTCATTGAAAGAGTTGGGACAAGATCAAGTGATTGAAACAATCAAGGCCACAATAACAACCACTATTTCAAACTGACAAATTGTTCTGTGATTTAAAAATAGGAAAACAGGTGAAGTCCAAAATAACCTTGCAAGAAGCAGGAGCAATATAAGCAAGGAACGCCAAAATCAAAACGGTTCTGCGGGAAAAGTTGACTCGAAAAGGGAAGTCCCTTTAAACTCTTCATTTATTCTCCTAAATAAAATGAAAAGTGAAGTAAAAAAAAGAAAAAAAAAGTGGCAGCCTGGGGTCCCCAATCTCTAGCTACCTTTTTTCAACATAGGGTCCCACTCCCTAGTTGATCCTCGGCATAACCCGTGGACCTTTTCCGGCATAACCTGATGACTTTCCCGGCATAACCAGAGGACCTTTTCTGGCATAACCAAATGATTTTGCCAGCATAACCTATGGACCTCCTCGGCATGACCCGAGGATATTTTCCTGCATAACCCGATGACTTTCCTGGCATAACCCGTGGGCCTCCCCAGCAGAACCCGAGGACTTTTTCCAACATAACTTGATGACTTCCCCGACATAACCCGATGACTTCCCTGGCATAACTCGAGGACCTTTACCGGCATAACCCGATGATTTTTCCGGCATAACCCGTGGACCTCCCCGGCATAACCCGTGGACCTTTTCTTGTATAACCTCATGACTTTCCCGGCATAACCCGTGGACCCCCCGGCATAACCCAATGACTTTCCATGCCTAACCCGTAGACTGCCCCGGCATAACCTAAGGACCTTTTCTGGCATAACCCGATGACTTTCCCGGCATAAACCATGGACCTCCCCGGCATAACCCGAGGACCTTTTCCGGCATAACCCGATTACTTCCCTCGGCATAACCCGTGTACTTTGTCTGCATAACCCGAGGACCTTTTCCGGAATAACCCGATGACCTCCCCGGCATAACCCGATGACCTCCCCAGCATAACCCGAGGACCCTTTCCGTCATAACCCGGTCATTTTTCCCGCATTGCCTAGTAATCTTCCCAACTTAGGGCCTCCGATCCCTATTTGATTTCATTTTAGATACAGGGTCTCCGCTCCCTAATCTCTTTTTCTCAAGGATACACAATCCTAATTTTATTGGTTTCAATAAAGAAATAGCTTAGATTTTGCTACAATAACTCATAAATTTTTCCTAGTGAAAACCAGGGCAGAAATATTTTCATTCGTTTGTTTGCTTTGGTGCCCGAACAGGTTTTTACCTTAAGGCACAAGGTTTGAGATGACCAGATTAAGAACCCTCAATCCAAATAAAGGAAGAGAACAAGAAAGAAGTAAACTCTAAGTGTAGAAGCGGGGCAAAGATGCGTACTGCTCAAGATATGATTGAAGTCACAAGCATTGCATGTCCCGCCTTGATTTGAGAAGTTGAAGAAGAATGAATCAGTAATTGTAGTTAACGAGCAACAAGATTCAAGATCAGAGTCTATAGGAAGTACCAGCCTAGACTCAAGATCAAGCATTAGAAGGTTTATAGATAGGAATCTTGTAACTCGTAGTTGATAGGTTTAGCTAGTTTATTTTTTTATCTTTTATTTCGGTTTAATAAGGAGCTCAACGAGAAGAAATAGCAGCAACAGCAGTGAAACCACAGTTTTTCGGTAGTCCCAGCAAACAAAACTTTCAGAACTACACTGACCTTATTCTTTATAGCCAAGGATATGTGGGCAACCTCCAAAGCAAGGTTCAGTCAGACTTTTTCCAAAAGATGCTTCCCATGGAGTTTCAAATGGGCAAAAATCACTCATAATTGCTCATTCTATCTTTGCCCGAAAATCCTTCGTGTTCTCGAGCAAAGAGGGACAGCTGTGAGCATGTGATTTTTGTCCAATATGAAATACTCCTATAAAATTCAAAGAAATGGATTTTTTTTCCAATTATTTGCCATTTTGTAGGATTTAATTAATTGTTTGTATTTTGTGCTCGTTTAATTTTTATTAAAATCATGAAAAATACCAAAAATACCATGCATTGCATGAAGATTTTATTTTCATATTTTTAGGATTAATTAGTTGATTAATTGCTCTATTAAGATGAAAAACACAAAAATTAGCTCACTTTTATATTATTTTTAGCTTTTAATTTTAGATTAGTAATTTTTCTCTTTTAATCTAGGATCAACTAATTTTTATGATATTATAGTTAGATAATTAGCTTAATTTTAGATTAATTTAGGAGTTTGATTTAGTTTTTTTTAACTAAAGATAAAGAAAAAAAAGGAAAAGGAATTAAGAAAAGAATTTGAATAAATGGGATTTAATTTGAATATTGGGACATTCTTATACCTAAATCCGTCCCCAAACCCAGGCCCAAAACTAGCCTACCCGGTCCACCCCTGTTAGAACCAAACGACCCCGTTTCTGCTTTCTTTCATGACAACCTTGGATCATTATGATCCAACGACCCAGAACCGAACATCCAATTTTAATAAAACTATCCAAACCAAGCACCCCCCCCCCCCCCCCCCCCCCCCCCCCCCCCCCCCCGCCGATAGACCCCTCTCAATTTCTGTCTCTCACTCTAAAAGAACAAACCCTATCTGCCCTAAATCCCCTCGCTGCCTCCGTTGTTGACCACCCACTGAAAATCGCCTCATGGCGGCTCCGGTGCTCCCAACCCTAACAAATCAACACTAGGAAACCACCTTTCCCTCCCCTTTCAAAATCCCCTAGCCAATTCCTTCAAATCTTTCTCAAATCGCTCGAATTTCGGATCTAAGAACTAAACCCTAACTTTTTTATTTGTCAATTTTCGGTCAATTTCTGGGCTATTTGAACCTAAGACGTCCATTAATCGACTGTTCTTGTTGAGAACAGTAAAATAATGGTCGTCCAAGTTCGTTTTGTACCATTTGAAACCTATCAGAAGTTCTAGTGGACTCAAATTCGAAGTGATGTTTTGGTAATCTCTTTTTCTTTCTTTTTGTTTGTTTATCTCCTTCATCTTCTTTCTCTCTATAGCCATTTGTCTAAGGTCAACACAACTCTAGGCTATCCCTTTCTATGACTGTTTTGTTCGTTCTTTAGACTAATCAAAGCATGCTGAGATTTATTCATTTGAAGTTAATTTTGCATAGGTTTAGACTAATTAGGGTTTTTGGTGAATCGTTTATTCTGTCTTTGTTTCCATTTATTTTGTTTAATGGTTCCTCTCTTGTATTCTGTAATTAGATTTCCACATGTTGATTAAGTCAATTAATCTGTTTTGATTCATAAACTGAGTAATTCAACTTCTAGGATTTCTTTGTGGTTTTTTTGATAATTTTGGTTTAATTACTGTGTAGATGCTTTAGTCGTTTAAGTCTAGTTTTGTTTAGGTTTAATTAGATAAAATACTTTTATTTACTGATTAGGTTAGTCTTAGTCTAAACTGCATCATTTTTCAATTTTGTTTGCCACTTTGATTTGCATTCTGATTCTTTCTACTCTTATACTTGTTTACCTTAATTTTGTAAATCAGTAGAAACTTCTTGAGGGCTAATTGAACAAAAGGAAACTTAAGGGGTCATAAAGGGAGTGGATAAATCTGAAATAGGATAAAATCTATGCTGAAATGTTCTAGAATACGGGGCAGTTGGCCTCATTTGGTTAGTACAAAGTATCCAAACAAATGAGGGACAGCAAACTGTCCAGTTCTGTTAGAATATGCCTTTTGTGGCTGATGGAATAATTTGTTTTTTATTCTTTTCAGCACATGGCATCTTTTGTGCCTATGTATGGTATCTTTTCTTCACTCACATAGAGATAATCATCAACATTTTTTGTATAAAAAGGTCCTAAAAATATAGAGATAAAAAAACATTCTGAAAATTACCAAAAATGGATGCAAAAGCATTCTGAATGAAAAGGATTTAGGGATTCTTCTGTTCGTTACTACTGATTTATTAACTAAAATCTTTGAAAACTCCTCCTACTATAGCAAAAAAATCTGATTCAGTGTTTCATTTAAGTTCTGGTTTCTTTTAGCTGTGGACATCTAGGTGAAACTAGTCTATTTTGGCTCGTATTCTGAGCGTTATTGCACTGGAGTTTGTTGTTGTGTTTGGTTGCTGATTAAGCTTAAACTTCTTGGTTTTCTTGACCTTTGGTTTTGTAATTTGTTTTTTATGTTTCTCTTTAAAAGTATGTAACCATTCTTTGCATTAAATAAAATCCTTAGTCTAGATCTTGTTTCATGTCTATGCGTATGTAGTTGCATGATTCAGTGGTAGATACTAGTTAATATTTATTTTTTTATCAACTCTCTTATCAGTTCCTTGTTTGTTTCCGATTGTATATGGGTGCTATTAGATCTGTCCAAATTTTTTCTTGTTTAAGCAATAATGCTGATATAGTAGTTTTATGTTTAAAAATAACATTAAGGATGTGAATCAGATCACTAGTTGGTCAGATTCATTACATAACAACATATATTTTTCAGAAATTTAGTAGAAAAGTTGCAGGTGGCTGATCTTGTAACTAAAGTACCAAGTAGTTCTGCTTTGGTTGAAGCTGAAAGCAGTAGCAGTTTAAGAATTTTTAGTTAGTTTAAGACATTGATTCTTATGTATATTGGAAAAAATTATATCTAACTAACCATGTAAAGTCGCATCTATTTTGTATCCCTTTGTAAAACTACTATATCCCCTCCCCTTTTAATTATGGATTATTATAATGGACTGGACCATTTATTATATAATGTCCAATAATTTATTTCTCTTGAACTGAATATGGAGTCAATGCTCGTTAGGTATTCTAAATGAGGACCAGATGAGACATGTCAGACTTATAAAATGGCCCAATAAGCCTGAAGAAGTCTGGACTTTAGGTCGTTAGGCCTGGATTTTAAGCCTAATAGCTCGGTTCAGTTGTAAAAACCTCTTTTATGAATTATGGTATAAATATATATCTTTCAAATCATGTCTCGTGTGATTAGTTCTCGAACTAGAATCATGCTTGGATCTTTAGATTATGATTTTACTTAAAAGCGAGTTGATTTATAATTGCTGCAAATGTGTAATTATGGTTAGTTCAAATGTAGAGGTGGATAGGCCCAACATATGTATCCGAACATGTAATTATTGGCTTTATATTAAGTTCAAATAAGATTCAAATAGAAACATCCTTTGTTTGCTTTTAGTGAAATACAAATCTTTTAAAATAAATTTAGGTGTGCCATACACAAACAAAATCCATAACCCATGGCCCTCGCATTAATATTAACTTAGTGTAGAAAATACTTTTTAAACACTCGTAGTTTGCTTTAGGAACGTTTATATAAAATCATCATAGCTACGGGTATGATTCCCATGACGTAGTTGTGATACCTAATTTCCAAATTCGAGGGTGCATTTATGTGACCTGGCCACAACTTCTAATAACTTTAAATAAATTAAACATGTTGTAGATAATGGGTCCGGTTCCCGTGACATGATTCGCAATATGTATCAAACAAACAAGTGTACGACCATCATAACTTGTTGAAGATTAATTCCATAAAATAATAAAAAGCGGGTATAAAGCTAAAACTGCAAAATTGGTTTCAAACATGTAGTAAATCAGATAATAGGCCAATTTTTAATAGTTTAAGCGATTGTGCTAGAACCACAGAACTCGGGAATGCCTAATGCCTTCTCCCATGTTAACAGAATTCCTTACTTAGAATTTCTGGTTTTACAGACTTTTAAATAAAGTCAAAATTCTCGTCGATTTGGGATTTATAATAAATCGGTGACTTGGGACACCAAATAAATTATACCATGTGGTGACTCTAAACAAATAAAATAATCTATTCGAATAATGTCACTTTAATTGGAAAAACTCTCTTATATATCCCTTGTTGTGAGCACGTGATTCTTGCCCCAAAACAAATTATTCCAAAAATATAATAAAAATGATTTTTTGTGTGTAGTTTATTGATAATTGTGTGGAAATAGCAGTATTTGTTGAAAAGAAACAAAATACATTTTTGTATTAAATATAAAAAATACAAAAAATATAATAAAGCAAAG